>QFDX01004662.1:0-34333 GCA_003315875.1 Lactifluus piperatus | reverse complement strand
GGATGATTTCATGGCTCGCTCGGCGACCATCCGCGCCTATTTATATGCGAGCCGCAAGGCGACAACCGGACACCAACCGGGCGGTTCTTCCACATGTACTTCGAAGATCAGATTGAGCTGGAGTCCTCGAAGGTGCTTCTCTGCGCCCGCACCAAAGAGGAAACCAGAAGGAAGGAATCAATGTGATCGGTGTCATCACGTGTTACGATATCAACCTCGACTCGGACGAGCATGAGTCGAACACTGGACGCGGTTGTGTAGCGTGTCCCTTTGCCTCCCATCCATCGTCTCCTCTCCGCCCACGGACCTCGCCAGGTAAGATTTATGCCGTGTTATCCCCCATCCACCTCTTTTTTTGTCGGACCGAAAGGAGAACCGTATTGACGATGACGGAGCTTGCTAGATCACGTAGTTACCGGAAGGTCCTTGCTTTTGAAGGCCATCGAGAAACCGCAGCTCCACGACTGCAGGCGGCGAGATTTGAAGGTTTGCCGGGGGCTGCTGTGAGAGTACTCAGACTCGATCGAGATGGCTGCAATCGAGGGGACTAAGGTCGGTATGACTTGGCGGTGCAGGGAGTGGCCGAGATGAAGACGTATCGCATCCGCACTAGATGTTTAAGTGGGCAACGCAACTACCGAACTTTGAAGAGGTAATTATATGATAACCGCCTCTCCGGCGTGGGCATTGGCGATGTCAAGAGCGTCACCGATACACCATGGATGTTATCCAGGATTGGTTGCAAGTGATATGATGGGTTGTCTTTGTATTGTATCAGAATGAAAATGCTATTAGATGAAAGCAAGGCACCCAAGCCAATCTTTATCTACACCCACATTCCCGGGATAGATACCTTTTTTACGAAAGAAGAGAAATCAGATAACAGTAGTAGTTATCGCCACTCGCTCAAGGGCAATGACCGTATCAACGAGCCACTTTTAGGTCGATGCCTCTCACTCCGTGAAGTCGAAGAACAGTCTTGAGGCAAAGACATATGCTGTTGAATGGTCATCGTCGACCGTACGCGCACGTACAGTCGCATTTGTCGATTCGATTTGCCAATACGGTTCTACGCGCTAGCGCGTCACTTTGGCTGGGATGGAAGACGCACAACTCAGGATGACCACTGCACCCCGCAGCTGCGATCCAGATATCATGATGCCGAATGGTGCGAGGTCAACCATATGATGTTGTATGGGCGTGACCACTGGCATGCTGGGGACAACGTGTTGATTGTCTTGGAGGAGTGGCCTGTGGTACAGACACGTTGAGCAACATAGTGCAAATTTATGAGGTGTGGGAGTCCAGTGTGCAACAAGGCGCCCTCGTCGATTATCATTAAGATTCGCTACCGAGTGCTGTCGTTGACAATGGGGCGTGGGTGTCGCCACGTGCAAGGTACGCGAAGCAGAAGACGCGTCTTAGGCGCGTCGCGTGTTTGTGTCTGTCCATCGAAAAGTTGTTTGTCATTTTCCCCATACGCTATCAAAGATTCATCACCACCGTCACATGTTCTCCAAAAACCATTCCGACAAGGTGTCGATGAACAGATTGAGGGAAAAACCCCGGAAGAAAGGAAGTGAGGTGATGCGAACATACGAGCCGCGGCGTCTTTTGTTCTTCCGAGAGCTTCCTTATCGATGGCGCATTCTCCCTCCCTACATGCACCCCTGTGTCAGAACTGCTTTGGAGGTCTTTAATAACATCCGGTGATCCGATAACGTGTAGCGAAAATGCGTGATTGGTGCACAAACCACCACTTCGCGTGTAATTGCGTCCAGTATGTCTGTCTTCATGCTGTTCCGTGTAGTAGAAGAGACAGTTTTTCCTCGGTCTGGTGCGTACTCATGATCCAGCAGTGTGACAAGAGAAAACTCACCCTTGCCAACTCGACTCGACATGGGATTTATAAGGCTATCCGATGGGGCTTGTAATCTATCGATTGTCTGCTCTTATATCTGCTCTCCCCATCTTTCTTTCTTTTTTTTTTTTCGTATACCTGTAACCGCCGCGGTTTGACAGCAGGATTCTTAACGGTGGTAGTTAATCAGGGGTCCATGGGGAAACAAGGTACATAATCGGGTCACCATTCGGGGTTGTTCAAACTTACGGTATCCTTGCACCGGTATAGGATGCCTCGGAACCGAACGATGCTTCGAATTGCGAGAAAGCCGCCGCGCTGTGCGAGGCCCTACCACCGGCCAGCCCGCCGTGGACGTGCGCTTCGGGCGGCTCAACGCGGGAGACCACTACGACCGCTCGATATACGTCGAAACCCTACTATCGCGCGACGCTTAGCGCAGCTCTGGGGACACCTGGCCCTGGACCGCCTGCGTTCTCTTACCTCTCGTTGTACTATATCGCAGATGAGGACGTACACGCGCGCACGCGCGTCATGCAGGAGTTGGAGCGCGAGAATGTTGTTGTGTCCTCGACGGACGGATTGTGAGGGACCAGTTGAGGGGTAGAAGGTACTCGATAAAATCCTGCTAGCCGACCCGGATCCTTGAACACTGTCGTACGACAAGACCGGGCTGTGTGCACGTGGCTCATATGGAACGCATGAATCAGTGATCGCACTCAAGACGATATATAAGCATTGGGCTCACTTGAGGTTATGATCGGCGGCAAGTTCATCACTTCATCTGTAATGGCGATCATAAAGCACGACCGGGGAGCTGATAAATTTTTGTTTGTATTGTGCAGGCCTTCCTGCAACGGCGCTCGATGTGACCATCGTTGTAAAGTAAGCATCGTAAGGACGTACAGATTGACGCGTTCAGATTGAAGCTTTGAAACGTTGGGGTCCGTCTCGCCTCTTCGAAACCCCTTCCGACCAAGGGATCTAAGCGGTTGCACCCAAGTCAACTTGTGCCGTGCATTCTTTTAGGATTGCATATACGAAGTCGCTCTCGCGTCGTCGTGTGGAAGAAGATATGGTATGTATGACTCAATACCATGTCTTCTTTCCACATGACGCCAAGAGTTCGCTTTCGTCTCTTCCACGTTTTTGGGCGGCTTTTTAAGCATGGTCTCGTCTGGTATATGAAAGGTTACTGACGTTTTCGTATCACAGGTCCACAGTATAGACCTTTTTGGCAACCCAACATGGATGCCGCTGGACGCAGCGGTATTCACTCCTCCCGCACCCCAAATTGACATGCAGGACTTCATCAACAACCTCGATGTGGTGAACGAAGTGAGCATACCCTGCTTGGTTCTCGACCGAGCGCATCGACTTATATTATTGCATTGCAAGATCGTCATACTTCTTCACTGGCGTCAACGCCCCGTAGCTTCCGGTCGACCTTCTATCATGTTCTCTTGTGTTCACCTAGCCTAAAGCCCTGACGGACCTAAGCTCCGTTCGATTGCGGTTCGGCGATGCGCCCTGGGCCGAAGACGATATCTCGCCTACTTACCCAATTGCCCCGTGAGGCGTAAGCGTTTGTGACACGGATTCAAAGGCTCTGCTTACCTCTGAGACATGGAAGGACTCCATCTGAATGGCTGCACGACAGCGCCCACATTCCGGCCTGAACTGGTCTGGCACTCAATGCCGGATCAGTTCAACGACATCACACTCCCACCCTTCGCTGGTGAGTCAGTGGTGACGGCAGCTGCGGTGTGTACGCCGCACCGGTATACGCGATCCGAGGTGCGTGGGTGAGTTCGGGAAAGAGTACAAAGAGGCGATGAGAGGGCAGGCACGAAACGCGAAAGAGACTCAGCAACGGCACGCAGAACGAAATGGGAGGCTTTGGGGCTAGCCCGGCAGATTTCTTGCCCACCTTGTATTGTACTTATCCTGGCTATATAAATACAAAACGGCTTATCGCTAAGGGAAACGAGCATCGCGGGAGAAGATGTAAGCAACGAGGCTGAAGGGGAATATGAATAAGCATGAGGCATGAAACCCGAGGCGTAAAAGGATCGTGGCCGAGGTGGCGTCGTGGATGCTCTACTGGGAGGTGGTGGTGGCATGCCGGTGTTGGCGTTATATTGGCAAGGGTCCGAAGCTGATGGTAGGGTGAACGAGGGAGGGACGAAGGACGAGATGGAACGTGTGATGTGAAAGGCAGCAGCAGAATATATCCCCGTCAATCGAGTAACTTGCTGCTACCTCCCCATGATTGGTGAATCACCGCCACAGGGTGGCCAGCTGCCTTTCGTTCATTTATAAATGGGATAAATGCGCCACCAATATTACTATCAGAATAAAAACTGAACTCCTTCAAGTTAGGCAAGATCTCCATAGCTATTTCTCCATCTCCTGAGGGTAGAGAATCAACAAGCCCTGCGAGTCCGACAAATCCGTCTTCCAAGTGAAGAACCTTCACATTGCTGAACGGTCTGAGAAGTTGGCGCCATTGTCTCCGATCGACTTGGTCGTGCCATTCTGATGATTGATCGTGCTCCTCGTGGCTGATCTCGAGTTTCTCGACATGAGAGATTATTGGTGAAAGTGTGGTGAGGATCTGTATTGCGGAAGCCACCTGCCAGTCGAAGTGTCTGCATCTGATCTCCAAGTACAAGGGACGTTTCAACCAATTTCGTTGTGGGTGCGTAATCAAACGAAGGAAATCGATTCCAAAAGTGAGCTGAACAAGGTCAAATATAAGGTTCTCTAAAGTTTGGATGTACTGCAAGAGGCGTGGAATGGTGAATGTGGGTTGATTGAAAAAAAAGCCATTAAACTCGGTAAGGGAAGGGGTGCTGATACGAGCCAGAAGGCCTTCCAGGTAAGTGGTGACACCCCCGAATACAAAATTGCGAAGGTTAGGAAGGGTGACATGGGTCATGATTGGGATATCCAATAGTTGATTGACAACATCGCGGCTCGGAAGAGATGAGTGGAAACAAATGGTCAGCTTTTCCAGTTGGGGCATAAGTGAGAGCCGTGTGAGTAGATAACCTGGGGAAATGTAGGCTGATCGCGGAATACCAGTCAGGAACAACTCGACGAGGCCGCCGATAGATGTGAGTAAAGGAGATGTTATCATTGTTATGGGAAGGGCAGTGTACTTCAGCAAGAAGCGGCGTAGATTGGGGGCCTGAAAGGTTACGGGAAGCGTCAAACTTGTCTCTTTTTCGGTCTTGGATTCGATATACAGGCGTTCCAGAATTGGGAATGGCCCATCCATGGTTGGGAGGAATTTGTCCAAGTTTAGGGCTGGCATCCGAAGAGCGACATGATGCACACGATCACGGTGCAAGAGCGCGACAAACAGATCCTGTTCATCTTCAGCTGTCATCTCGTAATATTTGGAAAAGTAATAGATGGTGAGTGGCAGGGGTGGCGAATGTGCTAGCAGGTCTGCTACTGACACTCCATAGGTACAGACAAGGTGCAGATCCAGTACAGTTCTTGATCCGAATATGAGGTATCGCCACTGTCTAGAAACCTGAACCAGCTTGTACCACCAACGCTGGCATCCCCATTGGACGTCACGTCCACCACCCATATATTCATGTTCGTCTTGGATGTGCAATTGATATAGATAGAATATATGGAGAAGTGCGTCATTGTTGAGGATACAAATAGGCGAGTGTAGTCTGTTACTAGTGAGCTCTATTGATGCACGAGTTAATTAGCAGAATAGAGACATGGAACTTTGGGACTCACCACTTGGTGCATGTCGGCCAGATCTTCTAATAACGGTAAGGGTAGACAAGGACCGTGTCATATTAGGGAGGATAATAGCGACAGGTTGAGTTTGAGAACGTGGAGGCCCAAGTACGTCCGCGTCGTGTAAGTGGGCGGTATATGGAGTCACATGCCGCAGCCTCGAGTCGTGCAAAGGTTGACACACTTAGTTCTCTATTCCTACTCCATTCCTGCCCAAATCTCGCCCCACCAACCACCTCTCCAATCACCCTTACTGCGGTGTCTGCGTATTCTGCTGCCGCCACCGGCGCCACAGGCCCGAGCATGCACAGCATCCCGTTCGATCCTCCTCTCCTGGCATCCTCCTCGCGCGCCGCTTGCATTGTACAGTACGCTCCCACGCTTGGCGGCATGTCTCCGTAGTAGAGTCCGTACTTACGGCTCTCGCGTACGCTATTTATGGCTCGCTTGTTGATCACCCGCACATATTTATATGGGAACTGCGAGGCGAACAACTGGACACCAGCCGGATCTAGAGGAGCTCCATGAACATCACTCCGTGCGTTTTTTTGTTCTCATCCGCTTGAGATTACCTAGATTATATGACGTTGTTATCCCTTTCAGTATCTAGAATTCTAAATAGGGATACAGCGGTGCATATGAACGCTAACCGGACGCCCTAACTCCCTGCGCGTCTTTGGACCTTTGTCCCTCACGCCGTACAAGCACGTCGTAATAGCCATGTGCTTCGAAGATCAGATTGCGGTCAAGCCCTCGAAGGTGCATCCTTGCGCTCGCGCCAAGGAGGAAATAGAAGGAGAGCATCAATGTGCTCAGTGTCATCACATTATACGATATTAGCCTCTCCACTCCGCCCACGGATCTCGCCAGCTCGCCAGGTAGGACTTATGCTGTGTTATCCCCCATCCCCTTCTTTTTTTGTCGTACCCACGGGTGCATCATATTGACGATGACGGGGCTTGCCGGATCACGTAGGTACCGGAAAGTCTTTGCTTTTAAATGAAGCTCATCAAGAAACCGCAGCTCCACGAGTCCCCACGACCGCAGGCTGCGAAATTGAAGGTTGGCCCGGGTTGCTGTGTGGGTGCTCAGAGCCGGTCGAGATGGCTGCAATCGTGGGGGACTTAGGTCGGTGTAACTTGGTTGTGCGGGGAGTGGCCGAGATGAAGACGTATCCCACCCACACTAGATGTTTAAGTAGCAAATGCAAGTACTGAAGAGGTCGTGATATGTTAACCGCCACTCGGGCATGGCCATTGGCAGCGCCACCGATACACTCGATGCTCTCCAGGATGGTTAAAAGTGACATGGATGGATTGTCTTTGTATTGTATAGACATCATAGCAGAATGAAAATACTGTACTAAGCAAATCATCTAAACCAATCTTCATATACACCCACATTCCCGAGAATGGGTATGTTTTTACGAGAGAAAGAGATATATAAATTAGATAACAGTAGTAGTTATCGCCACTAGCTCGAAAGGTAATGACGGTATCGACGAGCCACTTTCCATGTTGATGCCAGTCGGGGAAGAAATCACTCGTGACAATCCTTCGTCGAGCTCACCCATCAATCACCAACATGCCCCAACAGATAGTCCACACCATGGTCCACGCCCACCCGGAAAACCCGCCAACGTGCCTTCCTGTCAGCCGCTCGAACGCCAATTCCAATGTGCCATTGACGCCCAATGCGCATGAAAAACCTGGTCGTGGTCCGGATTTCCATCCCCACTCCTGAGCCCCCCACAACCCAACATCATGCAAGGCCACAGCCACGGCAAATGCGCCTATACACGTACCTGGTTTACCCAGCTGCGCGCCACCGGGGCGTGCATCATATACGACGAGCATGCGTCTGAAGAAGTGGTGTCAGCCAGCAGAACCTCCAGCATTCTATGATCGACATGGACGTCCATGGGCGGTAAGAGAGCGGTGGCCAGGCCCAATCCGGTTTGGTGAAGGAGGAGACGGCTGGTGAGCGTCGCAAAAAGTGGTACAATACGTCAATGCGTCAATGGTCGTACTGTATATACGACTACGGCGCCGCAGGTGCCCAGAAAGGCCGCCTTGGCATGGTACGGGATTATGCTTAGGCTGAGGTCGAAGAGGGTGTCACCTGCGGGGCTATTCAGGGGGGGACGGGGTGTATTGCATGAGGTACTTTTTTTTTAAATCTGCATTTGTATTCCGCTACATGTGACTATGACAAAGACGCGGTCCCCACATCACGTGGGTTTAAGAGAGGCAGTGGGGGAAAGGCAGAGATCTTAGGAAGGGTGGTCTCGACGTATCGTGGCGTGTAAGTCTTTTGAAGCGGAGGGAAGGGTAAAGTATGGACGTTATGACAGGAGTACACTATCCCGGATCCCACTCTTGTCTCGGGCGTGCGCAGGCTTGGGTCACCTGGAGAAACTGTGTGACGGCTTTGCTACCTCATACGGAGCCGAGTAGGGTGGGGAGGGAGGAGTCTAGGTCAATGGGGGCCAGGTGTTCGTTTCTGGCCGCGGCATAGAGGGGACAGGAAGAGATGACGTGTTATTTCATGAGGTACGAGTTTGATTGAAGGTGAAGGTCATCACGGCCCGGCCCGGCTCTCGGCTTCAGTGCAGGGCCGGGCCAACCACATCACTAATCAGGCTCATCTAACACATTCACTTTTCATTCCTGGAGATGAATATCGATGAATGGCGGCAAGCCGGCTGCACGGGCTGTATGATGAGACTTAAAATCTTGTTCAATTGCATTATGCATTTGCCTACTTTCCCCCTCTCTCCTGCTTCGTTCCTCTCTCTCTCGCGCGCGTAGTACCTTGTCATGTGTAGGGCTGTCAGGGCTGTTTGGCATCAGAATGGGTTAAGGACCAATGGCCCATCACTCATGCCAAATGGCTGCACGACAGCGCCCACAATCCAGCCTGAACTGGTCTAGCACTCAATGCCAGATCAGTTCAACGACATCACACTCCCACCCTTCGCTGGTGACGGCAGCTGCGGTGTGTACGCCGCACTGGTATACGCGCTCCGAGGCGCGTGGGTGAGTTCGGGAAAGAATACAAAGCGGCGATGAGAGGGCAGTCATGAAAAGCGAGAGAGACTCAGCAACGGCACGCAGAACGAAATGGGAGGCTTTGAGGCTAGCTCGGCAGCTTTCTTGCCCATCTTGTATTGTACTTATCCTAGCATATAAATACAAGGGGGCTTATCGCTAAGGAAAACGAGCATCGCGGGAGAAGATGTAAATAATGAGGCTGAAAGGGCGACATGAAGAAGCATGAGGCATGAAACCCGAGGCGTAAAAGGATCGTGGCCGAGGTGGCGTCGTGGACGCTCGACCAGGAGGAGGTGGTGGCGTGCCGGTGTTGGCGTTGTATCGGCAAGGGTCCGAAGCTGACGATAGCGCGAGAGAGGCGCGAAGGACGGGATAGAATGTGTGATTTGAAAGGCAGCAGAATATATCCCCGTTAGTCGAGTGACTCGCTGCTACCTCCCCATGATCGGTAATTCACCACCACAGGGTGGCCAGCTGCCTTTCGTTCATTTATAAATGGGATAAATGCGCCACCAATATTGCTATCAGAATAACTGAGCTCCTTCAAGTTAGGCAAGATCTCCATAGCAATTTCTCCATCTCCTGAGGGTAGAGAATCAGCAAACCCTCCGAGTCCGGCGAGCCCGTTTTCCAAATGAAGAACCTTCACATTGCTAAATGGTCTAAGAAGTTCGCGCCATTGCCTCCGATCGACTTGGTCGTGCCATTCTGACGATCGATAGTGCTCCTGGTGGCTGATATCGAGTTGCTCGACAAGAGAGATTACTGGTGAAAGTGCAGTGAGGATCTGTATTGCGGAAGCTACCTGCCAGTCGAAGTGTCTGCATTCGGTGTGCAAGTACAAGGAATGTCCCCGCCGTTCTCGACATATGTCCGCAATCAAACGAACGGAGTCGCTTCCGAAAATGAGCTCAACAGCATCGAATACGAGGTTCTCTGAAGTTTGGATGGACTGCAAGAGGCATGGAATGGTGAAGGTGAGTTGATGAAAGAAAAGAACATCAAGCACTCTAAGGGCAGGGATGCTGATCCTCGCCAGAAGGCCTTCCAGGTAAGCGGTGACACCCAGGAATGAAAAAAAGCGAAGGTGAGGAAGAGTGACGTGGGTCATGATTGGGATATCCAATAATTGTCTGACAACATCGCGGTTTGGAAGAGACCAGTGGAATATAATCGCCAGCCGTTCCAGTTGAGGCATAAGTGAGAGGCGTGTCAGTAGATAACCTGGGGGAAAGTAGGCTGATCGCGCGATGCCTTCAAGTGATAACTCGACGAGGCCGCCGGTAGATGTGAGTAAAGGAGATGCTATTGGAAGGGTAATGTAGAACAGATCGAGGCGGCGTAGATTAGGGGCGTGAAACGTGAGGGGAAGCGTCAGACGTGCCTCTTCGATGGTCTCGGAAAAGATATACAGGCGTTCCAGAATTGGGAATGGCTCATCCATGGCTGGCATGAACTTGTCCGAACCTGGGGCTGGCACTCGAAGGGAAATGTGATGTACACGATCACGGTGCGATAGCGCAAGATGCACACCCTCTTGATCATCGGCTGTCATCTCGCGATTAGCGTCGTAGGGGTAATAGATTGTGAGTGGTAGGGGTGGCGAATGTGCTAGCATCTCTGCTACCGGCACTCCATAGGTACAGACAAGGTGCAGATCCAGTAGAGATCTTGATCCAAGTATGATGTATCGCCACTGTCGAGAAACCTGAGCCAGCTTGTACCACCAACGCTGGCGTTCCCATTCAATCCCACGGCTGCCATTCAGATATTCAGATTCATCTTGGATGTGCAATTGAAAGAGATGGAATATATTGAGAAGCGTATCATTGTTGAGGACATAAATAGGTGAGTGTAGTCTGTTGCTAGTGGGCTCTATTGATCAACGAATTGGTGAACCGAATAGGGACAGGGAACTTTGGGACTTACCACTTGGCGGATGTCGGCCAGATCTTCTAATAACCAGAAGGGTAGACAAGGAACCGGACATATTAGTGAGGATAATAGCGACAGGTTGAGGTTGTAGGCCCAAGTACGTCCGCCTCGTGTAAGTGGGCGGTGTATGCGAGTCACAGGACGTGTTTGCCTATCGCCTGTTGCAACCTCGTGCAAAGCCTGACGCGTCTGACGCGCTTGACGCCTGTGGCCCTTAGTCCTCAATTCCTACTCCATTCCTGCCCAAACCTCGCACCACCAACCACCTCTCCAATCACCCTCACTGCAGTGTCTGCGTCTTCCGCGAGTTCCGCTGTCGCCACACGCCCGAGCATGCACAGCATCGCGTCAGTCTTTCCTCTCTCGGCATCCTCGCGTGCAATGTACGGTATGTCCCCACGCTTGGCGGCATGTCTTTGTACTTACGGCTCTCGCGTACGCTATTTATGGCTCGCTTGGTGATCAGCACATATCTATATGCGAGCTGCAAGGCGACAACTGGACACCGGCCCTATCTAGAGGAGCTCCATCAACATCATGCGGTGCGTTTTTTTTGTTCTCACCCGCGTGAGATTACCTAAATTGAGTGACGTTGTTGTTCCTTTCAGTATCTAGGGACATAGCGGTGCACATCAACGCCAACCCGACGCCTAACTCCCGCACTTCTTGCGCGTCATTCGACCTTCGTCCCTCACGTACAAGCACGTCGCGACAGCCATGTGCTTCGAAGATCATATTGCGATCGAACCCTCGAAGGTGCATCCCTGCGTCCGCACCCAAGGAGGAAAGCAGAAGGAAGGCATCAATGTGCTCAGTGTCATCACGTTATACAATATCAACCTCTCCACTCCGCCCACGGACCTCGCCAGGTAGGACTTATGCCGTGTTATCCCCCATCCTCTTCCCTTTGTCGTACCCAAGGGTGAATCGTATTGACGATGACGGGGCTTTCCAGATCACGTAGTTACCGGAAAGTCTCTGTTTTGAAGCCCATCAAGAAACCGCAACTCTACGAGTCCCCACAACCGCAGGTTGCAAGATTTGAAGGTTGGCCCGGGCTGCTGTGAGGGTACTCAGAGTCGGTCGAGATGGCTGCCATCGAGGGGGACAAAGGTCGGTATAACTTGGTTGCGCAGGGAGCGGCCGAGATGAAGACGTATCGCACCCTCACTAGATGTTTAAGTGGGTAAACCAAGAGCGTCACCGATACACCCGATGCTCTCCAGGATGTTTGAAAGTGACGTGGATGGACTGTCTTTGTATTGTGTAGATATCATAAGCACAATGAAAATACTTAGCAACTCATCTAAACCAGTCTTTATCTACGCCTACATTCCCGGGAATAGGTACGTTTGTACAAGAGAAAGAGATATAAAAATTAGATAATAGTCTATCGCCACTAGCTTGAAAGGGCAATGACGGTATCGACGAACTACTTTCCACGTTGATGCCAGTCGGGGAAGAGATAACTCGTGACAATCCCTCGTCGAGCCCACCCATCAATCATCAACATGCCCCAACAGACAGTCTGCACCACTGGCATGGTCCACACTCACCCACAAAACCCACCAGCGCGCCCTACTGTCAGCCTCTCGAACGTCAATTCCAATGTGCTATGGACGCCCAATGAGGATGAAACACCCGGTCGTGGTCCGAAGTTCCATCCCCACGCCCGAGCCCCCACAACCCAACATCATGCTGCAAGACCCCAGACACGGCAAATCCGCCTATACACGCACCTGGTTTACCCAGCTGCGCGCCACCGGGGCGTGCACCATATACGACAAGCATGCGTCTGAAGAACTGGTGTCAGCCAGCAGAAATTCCAGTACTCTATGGTCGACATTGACGTCCATGGGCGGTAAGAGAACGGTGGCCAGGCCCAATCCTGTTGGTGAAGGAGAAGACGGCTGATGACGTCGCAGTGGTACAATCCGTCAACGCGTCAACGGTCGTACAGTATATACGACTACGGCGCCGCAGGTGTCCAAAAAGGCTTCCTTGGCATAGCGCTGGATTAGTCTTTGGCTGGGGTATCACCTGCGGGGTCATTCAGAAGGGACGGGTAAATTTCATGCGGCACACTGGCAGACGAGTTCCCACCGACGAGGTTGGTTGATTGAGGATTACAATGGCTCAGCCCGGCCCGGCGCTCGGCTTCAGGGCCGGGCCATGCACATCGTTCGTACTCTGACGCACAGTTTCAGGCTCGTCTACTAGTAACACACTTACTAGATCATTCATTCCTGGAGTTGAATGACGGCGAGCCGGGTTGCACGTGCCGCGTGATGAGACCCATGCCAAATGACTCCACGACAGCGCCCACATTCCAGCTGAACTGGTCTAGCACTAAATGCCAGATCAATTCAACGACATCACACTCCCACCCTTCGCTGGTGACGGCAGCTACGGTGTGTACGCCGCACCGGTATGCGCGCTCCGAGGCGCGTGGGCGAGTTCGCGAAAGAGTACAAAGAGGCGATGAGAGGGCAGGCACGAAACGCCAGAGAAAATCTGCAACGGCACGCAGAAGGAAATGGGAGGGTTTGGGGCTATCTCGGCAGCTTTCTTGCTCACCTTGTATTGTACTTATCAGAGCATATAAATACAAGGGGGCTTATCGCTAAGGGAAACGAGCATCGCGGGAGAAGATGTAAGCAACGAAGCTGAAAGGGCAATATAAAGAAGCATGAGGCATGAAACCCGAGGCGTAAAAGGATCGTGGCCGAGGTGGCGTGCCGGTGTTGGCGTTGTATTGGCAAGGGTCCGAAGCCGACGATAGGGCGAGAGAGAGAGGACGAAGGACGAGATGGAACGTGTGATGTGAAAGGCAGCGGCAGAATATATCCCCGTCAATCGAGTAACTTGCTGCTACCTCCCCATGATTGGTGAATCACCGCCACAGGGCGGCCAGCTGCCTTTCGTTCGTTTATAAATGGGATAAATGCGCCACCAATATTACTATCAGAATAAAAACTGAACTCCTTCAAGTTAGGCAAGATTCCCATAGCCATCTCTCCATCTCCTGAGGGTAGAGAATCAACAAGCCCTGCGAGTCCGACAAATTCGTCTTCCAAGTGAAGAACCTTCACATTGCTGAACGGTCTGAGAAGCTGGCGCCATTGTATCCTATCGACTTGGTTGTGCCATTCTGACGATTGATCGTGTTCCTCATGGCTGATCTCGAGTTTCTCGACATGAGAAATTACTGGCGAAATGGTAGCGAGGATCTGTATTGCGGAAGCTACCTGCCAGTCGAAGTGTTTGCATCCGATCGCCAAGTAAAAGGGACGTTCCCACCATTTTCGTTGTGGGTCCGCAATCAAACAGAGGAAATCGCTTCCAAAAGAGAGCTCAACAGTGTCAAATATGAGGTTCTCTGAAGTTTGGATGTACTGCAAGAGGCGTGGAATGGCGAATGTAAGTTGATTGAAAACATGGACACTAAACACGCGAAGGGCAGGGGTGCTGATCCGAGCCAGAAGGCCTTCCAGGTAAGTGGTGACACCCCCGAATACAAAATCGCGAAGGTTAGGAAGGGTGACATGGGTTGTGACTGGGACGTCCAATAATTGATTCACAACATCGCGGCTCGGAAGAGGTGAGTGGAAATAAATGGTCAGTGTTTCCAGTTGGGGCATAAGTGAGAGCCGTGTGAGTATATAACCTGGGGGAAAGTAGGCAAATCGCGGAATACCAACAAGTGACAAGTGGACGAGACCGCCGGTAGATGTGAGTAAGGGTGATGCTATTGGAAGCGCAGTGTGAAACAGATAGAGGCGGCGTAGATTGGGGGCCTGAAACGTTACGGGAAATGTCAAACGTGTATCGATGGTCTCGGAAGTGATATATAGGCGTTCCAGAATTGGGAATGGCCCATCCATGGTTGGGATGATCTTCTCCAAATTTGCGGCTGGCATCCAAAGGGCGACATGATGCATACGATCACGGTGCTCGAGCGCGAGAAGCACACCTTGTTCATCTTCGGTTGTCATCTCGCGATTAGCGTCGTAGGGGTAATAGATTGTGAGTGGCAGGGGCGGCGAATGTGCTAGCATCTCTGCTACCGGCACTCCATAGGTACAGACAAGGTGCAGATCTAGTAAAGATCCTGATCCGAGTATGACGTATCGCCACTGTCGAGAAACCTGAGCCAGCTTGTACCACCAACGCTGGCGTTCCCATTCAATCCCACGTTCACCACTCAGATAATCAGATTCGTCTTGGATGTGCAATTGATATAGATAGAATATACGGAGAAGCGCGTCATTGTTGAGGATACAAATAGGTGAGCGTAGTCTGTTGCTAGTGAGCTCTATTGATACACGAGTTGGTGAACAGAATAGGGACATGGAACTTCGGGACTCACCACTTGGTGCATATCGACCAGATCTTCTAATAACGGGAAGGGTAGACAAGGAACCGGACATATTAGCGAGGGTAATAGCGACAGGTTGAGGTTGTAGGCCCAAGTACGTGCGTCTCGTGTAAGTGGGCGGTATGGGAGTGTGGGGGTCACAGGACGTTTTTGCCTTGTCGCCTGTCGCAGCCTCCGAGCCTCGTGCAATGCCTGACGCGTCCTGACGCCTGTGGCCCTTAGTTCTCAATTCCTACCTCATCCCTGCCCATCCCTGCCCAAACCTCGCACCACCAACCACCTCTCCAATCACCCTCACTGCAGTGTCTGCGTCTTCCGCGAGTTCCGCTGCCGCCACACGCCCGAGCATGCACAGCATCGCGTCCGTCTTTCCTCTCTCGGCATCCTCGCGTGCAATGTACGGATGCCCCCACGCTTGGCGGCATGTCTTCGTACTTACGGCTCTCGTGTACGTTATTTATGGCTCACTTGGTGATCAGCACCTATTTATATAGGAGCTGCAAGGCGACAACTGGACACCAGCCTGATCTAGAGGAGCTCGATGAACATCATGCGGTGCGTTTTTTTGTTCTCACCCCGCGTGAGATTACCTAGATTAAATGACGTTGTTATTCCTTTCAGTATCTAGATAGGGACACAGCGATGCACATGAACGCCAACCGGACGCCCTAATTCCCGCACTTCTTGCGCATCTTTGGACCTTCGTCCCTCACGCCGTACGAGCACGTCACGACAGCCATGTGATTCGAAGATCAGATTGCAGTCGAACCATCGAAGGTACATCCCTGCATCCGCGCCAAGGAGGAAAGCAGAAGGAGCGCACCAATCACGTTATACGGTATCAACCCCCACGGATCTCGCCAGGTAGGACTTATGCCGTGTTGTTCCCCATCCCCTTCTTTTTGTCGTTCCCAAGGGTGAATCATATTGACGATGACGGGGCCTGCCGGCTCATATAGGTACCGGAAAGTCTTTGCTTTTAAATGAAGACCATCGAGAAACCGCAGCTCCACGTGTCCTCACGACCGCAGGCTGCGAAATTGAAGGTTGGCCCGGGCTTCTGTGTTGGTGCTCGGAGCCGGTCGAGATGGTCGCAATCGTGGGGGACTAAAGTCGGTATAACTTGGTTGCGCAGGGAGTGGCCGAGATGAAGGCGTATCGCACCCACATTAGATGTTTAAGTGGGCAAACGCAAGTACTGAAGAGGTGGTGATATAATCTCGGACATGGCCATTAGCGATATCAAGAACATCACCGATACACACGATGCCCTCCAGGGTGGTTAAAAGTGACATGGGTGGATTGTATAGGCATCATAACAGAATGAAAATACTAAGCAAATCATCTAAACCAATCTTTCTCTACCTACGTTCCCGGGCTTAAGTATAAATTTTTACAAGAGAAAGAGATATAAAAAAAGAGATATAAAAATTAGAAATTAGATAATAGTAGTAGTTATCGCCACATCTCAGATATCTAGATCCCATTCCTCCTATCCCTCTACACTCGCAGGCCCCCTGTACGTCTCTACTAAGTTATGATTATATACTCCAATCAATATATTACCCGCTGAAAGTCATTGTCCTTTCTTTCATACTGCTTCGTTTTTAAGGACATTTGATGATATGTACGACGCGTCTCGATATGTACTTATCATTATTGTAAACTCTCGTGTGTCGTCCCAATGGCCGGTAATCCATACCATGGACGCCTCGCTTCAGACTCAGATCTTCCTGTGTGCTCTTTCCTTCCCCTCTTTCTGATTTCCGTCTGCTAGTGCTATCCTCGCCTTGCAACGCCGAACTGAACCAATGAACCAATCACTGGCAATCAGCCATCTTGCGTCGGACATTAAGGACTTGGGTACTTGGCCTGTCGTATCTATTCCTCATTTATATTCTTCTCGCTTTCTCTCTCTCTCTCTCTCTCTCTCTCTCTCTGATCTCTCAAACTCGCGCGCGCATTCGAAGCCCTGCTACAAGCCTACAATATAGGTGAGCGAGTCAAGTTGAGTTCATTTGGAGCGATGCAACACCACGAAGTCCTCTAGTAGATTCTCAAGAATCACTATGGCACCGTGCTTTCCTTGACTGGCCCCGCGCCCATGGTGGGGTAAAAACGTGCAAGACTTCTGTCCGCACGAAACCTGAGGCCTGAGGGTGAGCAGCATCGCACAGCAGATGTCAAGACGGGGCCTGAATGCGGTCTTAACAGTACTCTTAGGTGGTGACAATATGTAAAGCGTTGAATACAAAAAAGTATACGGAAAAGGATGCAAAGATACTTGAACGCTACCCACACCCTCTGCATGATTGGGCAGAAACATGGCGATATGTGGAGGGGAGAAGGTTTCGATCGTGGATGATGAGGCTATTTGATATACCCAAAGTCATCTGGAGAACTCCCTATAGACCACGCAAGGGGTAGAGGAAGACCCGCCCACGTGCCTTCCTGTCAGCCGCTCGAACGCCAATTCCAATGGGCCATCGACGCCCAATGAGCATGAAACACCCAGTTGTGGTCTGAAGGTCCATCCCCACGCCCGAGCACCCACAACCCAACACCATGCTGCAAGGCCCCAGACACGGCAAATGCGCCTATACGCGCATCTGGTTTATCCAGCACCGCGCCACCGGGGCGTGCACCATATATGACGAGCATGCGTCTGAAGTGTCAGCTAGCAGAAACTCCAGTTCTCTATGATCGACATGGACGTCCATGGGCGGTTACGCCGGTTAGAGAGAGGTGGCCAGGCCCAATCCGGCTGGTGAAGGAGGAGACGGCTGATGAGAGTCGCAAAAGTGGTACAATACGTTACTGTAACGCGTCAACGGTCGTACAGTATATATATATGACCACGGCGCCGCAGGTGCCCAGAAAGGCTGCGTTGGCATAGCGCGGGATTAGGCTTAGGCTGGGGTGTCACCTGCGGGGTTATTCATGGAGGGAGTGTATTGCATGAGGTACCGACGAGTTCGAACCGACGAGTTTGATTGAGGGTTGAGGCCGTTGAGGCCTTGAAGCTTGAAGCTTGAGGCCTTGAGGGGTCACCCGGCCCGACATGGCCCTGGCCCCGCTCACGTTTTGAGGCGAGTGCCGGGTCATGCCCATATGGCCATCCATCTAAGGGCGCGATCGGGTCCCCAGCCCCACCAAGGCCTGTCTGCCAAAAATGACCGTTTTGAGGCTTGAGCCGAAGGCATATGCCTTGGCTTCAGCCCCAAAATGGTCATTTTTGGCAGAAAGGCCTGGGGCGGGGCTGGGGACCCGATCGCGCCCTAATGTAGGCTACGCGCTACACACAGTCCGGCTCATCTAACACACTCACTAGACCATTCATTCCTGGAGTTGAATATTTTACGTTGAATGGCGGCGAGCCGCCTGCACGGGCTGTATGATGAGACTCAACATCGTATTTAATTGCATTATGCAGGTGCCTACTTTCCCCCTTCTCTCCTGCTTCGTTCATCTCGAGCTCTCGCGCGTACCTTGTCATATGTAGGACCGTCTGGGCCGTTGGCATCAGAATGGATTAAGGACTAATGGCCCATCACTCATGCCAAATGGCTGCACGGCAGCGCCCACCTTCCAGCCTGAACTGGTCTGGCACTCGATGCCAGATCAGTTCAACGACATCACACTTCCACCTTCGCTGGTGGCGGCAGCTGCGGTGTGTACGCCGCACCGGTATACGCGCTCCGAGGCGCGTGGGTGAGTTCGGGAAAGAATACAAAGAGACGATGAGGGGGCAGGCACAAAAAGCGAGAGAGACTCAGCAACGGCACGCAGAAGGAAATGGGAGGCTTTGAGGCTAGCTCGGCAGCTTTCTTGCCCACCTTGTATTGTACTTATCCTAGCATATAAATACAAATCGGCTTATCGCTAAGGGAAACGAACATCGCGGGAGAAGATGTAAGCAACGAGGCTGAAAGGGCAATATGAAGAAGCATGAGGCATGAAACCCGAGGCGTAAAAGGATCGTGGCCGAGGTGGCGTCGTGGACGCTCGACCGGGAGGTGGTGGTGGCGTGCCGGTGTTGGCGTTGTATTGGCAAGGGTCTGAAGCTGACGATAGGGCGAGCGAGAGAGGCGCGAAGGACGATATAGAACGTGTGATTTGAAAGGCAACGGCATAACATATCCCCGTCAGTTGAAGTGACTCACTGCTATCTCCTCATGATCGGAATTTCATCGCCACGGGGCGGCCAGCTGCCTTTCGTTCATTTATAAATGGGATAAATGCGTCACCAATAATGTTATCAGGATAACTGAGCTCCTCCAGCTTAGGCAAGATCTCCATAGCTATTTCTCCATCTCCTGAAGGTAGAGAATCAGCGAACCCTTTGAGTCTGAGTCCGACAAATTCAGGCTCCAAGTGAAGAACCTTCACATTGCTGAACGGTCTGAGAAGTTCGCGCCATTGTCCCCGATCGACTTGGTTGTGCCATTCTGACAGTCGATAGTGCCCCTCGTGGCTGATATCGAGTTTCTCGACATGAGAGACTACTGGTGAAAGTGCAGCGAGGATCTGTATTGCGGAAGCTACCTGCAAGTCGAAGTGTATGCATTCGATCGTCAACTGCAAGGGATAATTCCACCCTTTTCGATGTGGGTCCGCAGTCAATTGAACGTAGCGGGTGTCGAAACCGAGACAAACAGCGTCAAATATGAGGTTCTCTGAAGTTTGGATGTACTGCAAGAGGCGTGGAACGGTGAAGGTGAGTTGATTGAGAAAGTTGAGACGAAGCGAGCTGAGGGCAGGGGTGCTGATACGAGCCAGAAGGCCTTCCAAGTAAGCGGTGACACCACGGAATCTAAATTTGCGAAGGTTAGGAAGGGTGACGTGGGTCATGATCGGGTTATCCAATAATTGACTGACAACATCGTGGTTCGGAAGAGGTGAGCGGAATAAAATCAACAGACTTTCCAGTTGGGGCATAAGTGAGAGCCGTGTAAGTATATAACCTGGGGGGAAGCAGGCAGATCGCGGGATGCGTACAAGGGACAACTGGACGAGGCCGCCGGTAGATGTGAGTAGGGGAGATGCTAGTGGAAGTGCAGTGGAGGACAGATAGAGGCGACGTAGATTAGGGGCCTGAAACGCTACGGGAAGGGTCAAAGGTGTCTCGTCCTCGTCATGGCTCCTGGAAAAGATATACAGGCGTTCCATAATTGGGAATGGCCCATCCATGGTTGAAATGATCTTCTCCAAATTTGGGGCAAGCCCTCGAAGGGCAATATGATGCACACGATCACGGAGCGAGAGCGCGAGAAGCACACCCTCTTCATCTTTGGCTGTCATCTCGCGAAAAGAGCACCAGTAAATGATTGTGAGTGGTAAGAGTGGCGAATGTTCTAGCATGTCTGCTACGGGCACTCCAAAGGTACAGACAAGGTGTAGATCCAGTGCAGTTCTTGATCCAAGTATGAGGTATCGCCAATGTCGAGAAACCTGAGCCAGCTTGTACCACCAACGCTGGCGTTCCCATTCAACCCCGTTTCCAGACTCCTCTTGGAAATGCAATTGATAGAGATGGAATACATGGAGAAGTTCGTCATCGTTGAGGATACAAATAGGTGAGTGCGGTCTGTTGCTAGTGAGCTCTATTGATGCACGAGTTGGTGAACAGAATAGGGACATGGGATTTTGGGGCTCACCACTTGGTGCATGTCGGTCAGATCTTTTAATAACGGGAAGGGTGGAGAAGGAACCGGACATATCAGGGAGGGTAACAGCGACAGTTGAGGTTGGAGCTAGTAAGGCCCAAAATACAGTACGTCCGCCTCGTGTAACTGGGCAGTCACAAACATGTGTGCCTGTCCCGCAGCGTGCAAAGCTTGACGTGCTTGACGCTTGACGCCTTGTGGCCCTCAGTTCTCTATTCCTACTCCATTCCTGCCCAAACCTCGCACCACCAACCACCTCTCCAACCACACTCACTGCAGTGTCTGCGTCTTCCGCTGCCGCCACACGCCTGAGCATGCACAGCATTGCGTCCGTCTTTCCTCTCTCGGCATCCTTGCGTGCAATGTACGGTATTCCCCCACGCTTGGCGGCATGTTTCCGTACTTATGGCCCTCGCGTACGCTATTTATGACTCGCTTGGTGATCAGCACCTATTCATATGCGAGCCGCAAGGCGACAACTGGACACCAGCCCGATCTAGAGGAGCTCGATGAACATCGTGCCGTGCGTTTTTTTGTTCTCACCCACGTGAGAGCATAGATTAAATGACATTGTTATTCCTTTCAGGATCTAGATAGGGACACAGCGGTGCACATGAACGTGCATGAATGCCAACAGACGCCCCAACTCCTGCACTTCTTGCGCATCTTTGCACCTTCATCCCTCACGCCGTACAAGCACATCGCGACAGCATGCCGGTCGAAGATCATATTGCAGTCGAACCCTCGAAGGTGCATCCCTGCGCCCGCGCCAAGGAGGAAAGCAGCAGGAAGGCATCAATGTGCTCAGTTTCATCACGTTATACGATATCAACCTCTCCACTCCGCCCACGGACCTCGCCAGGTAGGACCTATGCCGTATTATCTCCCATCCCCTTCCCTTTGTCGTACCCAAGGGTGAATCGTATTGATGATGACGGGGCTTGCCGGATCACGTAGGTACCAGAAAGTCTCTGCTTTTGAAGCCCATCAAGAAACCGCAGCTCTACGAGTCCCCACAACCGCAGGCTACGAGACTTGGTTGCGCAGGGAGTGGCCGAGATAAGACGTATCGCATCCACCCTAGATTTTTGAGCGGGCAAACGTAAGTACTGAAGAGGTGGTGATATGTCAACCGCCTCTCGGGCATGGCCATTGGCGATATCAGGAGCATCACCGATACACTCGATGCTCTCCAGATGGTTGAAAAGTGACATTGATGGATTGTCTTTGTATTGTATAGACATCATAGCAGAATGAAAATACTAAGCAAATCACCTAAACCAATCTTTATATACACCCACATTCCCGGGAATAGGTACGTTTTTACGAGAGAAAGAGATATAAAAATTAGATAACAGTAGTAGTTGTCGCCAAAAGCTCGAAAGGGCAATGACGGTATCGACGAGCCACTTTCCAGGTTGATCCCAGTCGGGGAAGAAATCACTCGTGACAATCCCTCGTCGAGCTCACCCATCAATCATCAACATGCCCCAACAGACAGTCCGCACCATGGTCCACACCCACGCGCAAAACTCGCCAACGCGCGTTCCTGTCAGCCGCTCGAACGCCAATTCCAATGGGCCATCGACGCCCATGAGCATGAAACACCCACTGGTGGTCCGAAGTTCCATCCCCACGCCCGAGCCCCCACAACCCAACATCAAGCTGCAAGAGCCCAAACACGGCAAATCCGCCTATACACGCACCTGGTTTACCCAGTAGCGCGCCACCGAGGCATGCACCATACACGACAAGCATGCGTCTGAAGAACTGGTGTCAGCCAGCAGAAACTCTAGTATTCTATGATCGACATGGACGCCCTTGGGCGGTAAGAGAGAGGTGGCCAGGCCCAATTCGGATGGTGAAGGAGGAGGCGGCTGATGACAGTCGCAGAAGTGGTACAATACGTTAACGCGTCAATGGTCGTACGGTATATATATGACCACGGCGCTGCAGGTGCCCAGAAAGGCTTCCTTCGCATAGCGCTGGATTAGGCTTCGGCTGGTGTGTCACCTTCGGGGTCATTCAGGGAGGGAGTGTATTGCATGAGGTACAGACGAGTTTGAACCGAGTTTGATCGAGGGAGGCCATTGAGGCCTATTATTGAGGGGTCACCGGTCACCCGGCCCGACATGGCCCTGGCCCCGCTCACGGTTTGAGGCGAGGTGCCGGGCCATGCCCATCTAATGTAGGCTACGCGCTACGCACAGTCCGGCTCATCTAACACACTCAATAAAGCATTCAATGCCATTCATTCCTGGAGTTGAATATTTTACGTTGAATGGTGGCGAGCCGCCTGCACGGGCTGTATGATGAGACTCAAAATCTTATTTAATTGCATTATGCAGGTGCCTACTTTCCCCATTTTCTCCTGCTTCGTTCCTCTCGAGCTCTCGCGCGTACCTTGTCATATGTAGAACCGTCTGGGCCGTTTCGCATCAGAATGGGTTAAGGACCTAATGGCCCATCACTCATGCCAAAAGGCTGCACGACACTGACGACAGCGCCCACCTTCCAGCATGAACTGATCTGGCATCGAGTGCCAGATCAGTTCAACGACATCACAATTCCACCTTCGCTGGTGGCGGCAGCTGCGGTGTGTACGCCGCACCGGTATACGCGCTCCGAGGCAAGTCGGCGAGTTCTGGAAAGAGTACAAAGAGGCGATGAGAGGGCAGGCACGAAACGCGAGAGACTCAGCAACGACACGCGGAACGAAATGGGAGGCTTTGGGGCTAGCCTGGCAGCAGCTTCCTTGCTCACCTTGTATTGTACTTGTCCTAGTATATAAATACAAAGGGTCTTATCGCTAAGGGAAAGGTACATCGCGGGAGACGATGTACGTAACGAGGCTGAAGGGAAATATGAAGAAGCATTAGGCATGAAATTTGCACGAAACCCGAGGGGTAAAAGGACCGTGGACGCTCGACCGGGAGGTGATGGCGTGCCGGCGTTGGGGTTATATTGGCAAGGGCCCGAAGCTGACGGTAGGCCGAGCGAGAGAGGGACGAAGGACGAGATGGAACGTGTGATGTGAAAGGCAGCGGCAGAATATATCCCCGTCAATCGAGTGACTTGCTGCTACCTCCCGATGATCGGTCGTTCACAGCCACAGGGTGGCCAGCCGCATTTCGTTCATTTATAAATGGGATAAATGCGCCACCAATATTGCTATCAGAATAACTGAACTCCTTCAAGTTAGGCAAGATCTCCATAGCTATCTCTCCATCTCCTGAGGGTAAAGAATCAGCAAGTCCGACGAGCCCGACGAGCCCGTTTTCAAAATGGAGGACCTTGACATTGCTGAACGGTCTGAGAAGTTCACGCCATTGTCTCCGATCGATTTGATTGTGCCATTCCGTCGATCGATAGTGCTCCTCGTGGCTGATATTGAGTTTCTCAACATGAGAGATTACTGGTGAAAGTGTGGTGAGGATCTGTATTGCGGAAGCCACCTGCCAGTCGAAGTGTATACATCCGATCTCCAAGTAAAAGGGACGTTCCCGCCAGTTTCGTTGTGGGCCCGCAATCAAATCGAGGTAATCGCCTCCAAAAGAGAGCTTAACAGTGTCAAATATGAGGTTCTCTGAAGTTTGGATGTACTGCAAGAGGCGTGGAATGGCGAATGTAAGTTGATTGAAAAAATGGACACCAAACACGCGAAGGGAAGGGGTGCTGATCCGAGCCAGAAGGCCTTCCAGGTAAGTGGTGACACCCGCGAATACAAAAACGCGAAGGTTAGGAAGGGTGACATGGGTTGTGATTGGGACATCCAATAATTGACTCACAACATCGCGGCTCGGAAGTGATGAGTGGAAATAAATTATCAGCATTTCCAGTTGGGGGATAAGTGAGAGCCGTGTGAGTATATAACCTGGGGGAAAGTAGGCAGATCGCGGAATACCAGCAAGCGACAACTCGACGAGGCCGCCGGTAGATGTGAGTAAAGGAGATGCTAATGGAAGGGCAGTGTACCTCAGATCGAGCCGGCGTAGATTGGGGGCTTGAAACGTTTGGGGAAGTGTCAAACGTGTCTCTTCGGTCTTAGAAAGGATATACAGGCGTTCCAGAATTGGGAATGGCCCATCCAGGGCTGGGAGGAACTTGTCCGAATTTGGGGCTGGCACGAAAAGGGCAATATGATGCACACGATCGCTGTGCGAGAGTGCGAGAAGCACACCCTCTTCATCTTCTGTTGTCAACTCGCGACGGACGAAGTAACAGATTGTGAGTGGCAGGGGCGGCGAATGTGCTAGCATGTCTGCTACTGGCACTCCATAGGTACAGACAAGGTGCAGATCCAGTAGAGATGGTGATCCAAGTATGAGGTATCGCCACTGTCGAGAGACATGAGCCAGCTTGTACCACCAACGCTGGTGCCCCCATCCAACCATACGCTTGCCATCCGGATCTTCAGGCTCCTCTTCGATGTGCAATTGATATAGATGGAATATATGGAGAAGCGCATCGTCGTTGAGGATACGAATAGGTGAGTGTAGTCTGTTGCTAGGGAGCTCTATTGATCCACGAATTAGTGAACAGAATAGGGACATACAGAAGAACTTTGGGACTCATAGTACTCATTTCGTGGTGCTTGTCGACCAGATATCTTAATAACGGGAGGGTAGACAAGGAATCGGACATAATCAGGGAGGGTAACAGCGACAGTTGAGGTTGAAGCTTGTGAGGCCCAAATACGTCCGCCTTGTGTAAGTGGGCTGTGTTATGTGCCTGTGCCGCAGTCCCGGCCCCGTCCCAAAAGCTTGAAGCTCCAGGCCTTCAGGCTTCATGCATTTATGCTGGGCCATGCACATCACTAATAGTACGTACTCTGACGCACGGCACACTCACTAGATCATTCCTGGAGTTGAATGGCGGAGAGCTGGCTGCACGGGCTGCATGATGAGACTTAAAATCTTGTTCAATCGCATTATGCATTTGCCTATTTTCCCTCTTCTCTCCTGCTCCGTTCCCCTCGAGCTCTCGCGCGTACCTTGTCATATGTAGAACCGTCTGGGCCGTTTGGCATCAGAAATGGGTTAAGACTCAATGGCCTATGAATCCGTGCGGGCGAACGTAGCACGTGGTAATGTCTCCTACCTTCCCAATCTAGTCACCACAAAGTCACTTTACGCGGGCCCGGCCGTACGGCCGGCTAGCGAAAGTGCGTTCCATGTTCAGTCAGATTATTCACTATAGTGGCATAGTGGGGAAATCCAAATACCAATCCGGTGCCACAAGACTGCCAACTAGAATGATTCGAACTGCACACCTCTCATTAAACTGTGTGATATATGTCCTTTTAATAAATAGAAAAGGATGTTAGGTAACCAGGAATAATGACAAGGTCAGTCTAGTGGATACATGCTTGCGCGCTATATAAGTGCCACAATGCGTGGGTTACAATTAGATGTGGGTTGAATCACGTCCAGTTACGTCGTTTGAGTATCCAGTCCATTTGGCTCTACCATCGTACGCATCAACATGGAATCCTTCAATTCAACGAATAGGAACGAGACGACACGTACCGTTTCAAGATTCATCACGAGAAACTTCTGCATTGGTTCTGGTACAGAAAACGGTTTCGGAAATTCGCCGGGCTTAAGGTCTTCAATCGCTCTGATATCTCCGTACCGAGTGCCGACGGACTTCTTCAGCGACGCTGAGCATACGACTTGCGGGACTGGAAGTTCTGACTCTAGCCTTTGTCCCAGGAAGCGTGTCAAAGGCAGACTACTTTCTCCGATTCCTCGGACATACAACTTGCACAACCGTTGGAGGACAGGTCGCTCAGAGTCGTCCCGCAGCCGGTTCATAGCAGTGACAACATTATTCAAAGACATCCCTGTCACCACCAAGGTCTCCAGCTCTGGTAAACACCGAAAAACGTGAGAAAGGTTGTCTGCCGAGACATTCGAATTGGTGTCGTCCCCACGTAAGATGAATCGGGTAACCTGAGAGATATCGGCAGAAATAGAGCCCAAGGAGAGGCAGGAGGTATCAAAAATCCGTGGAATAGCATCGGTCGGAAGACAAAAGGAGAACGCAAGGCTGTCTTCGTGCACTCCGTACAGATAGAATTGGGACTCTGGCAAACTATCCAGATGCAAAACCAGCTCGGTAACAGTCCTGAACATCCTGTACGAATGCCCAGGACTCTCCGGGATATCATCTTCGAAGACGGCGCTATCTGACATGAAGACACAAGCCAGATCAAGTCGCGGGATGGTAAGGTGACTGAAAAGATGGTTCAAATGTTTCAGAGCCCCACGGGGTTGATGGATATACATGACGCGTAAGCGATCGAGCGCAATGGGTGCATCGGATCCGGAGAAGTTTTCTGAAAGGACTGATATGGTGTTCAGAAGGGCAAGGGTCTCAAGATTTGGGACGGATCGAAGGGCGGGGTATAGCTCATCCGCTGAGATAAAAATGGAGGTTAATGTGAGCGATTTGAGCCGTTCGGAGAGTAGGGGTGGCCAAGGATGTAGATTCCTGAGGAAGAGGGTGGAAAGGATGGGGACCTCCCTATCGAAAAGCATGGCAAAACAATTATTCTCGTCGAGAAGGACGGGCTGGGGAATTGAAGCATCGAAATCGAAGCGAAGTGAGAGTTCATTCAGTACAGATGCGGGGCGGCGGCAACGGGAGAATATACCCTTGACCTCGTCCGTGAATGGCCCCGATACGGCGATGTCCAATGAGCGTAGACGCGGGAAGGGTAGGTCCAGCAGATGCTCGAGCCGTGGAATCTCGTCACAAGTGGCGTTGAGTGAGACATCTAGGAGGCGATTTTCCGATCGCTTCAAAGTCACTGGCATCATGGGGGTAAAATCTTCAGGTTGAAGATACGACCAAAGCTCGGGGGTCTTGAGCGCGATATCTCTCCACCTGCGGCAGACGTGTGACACTGGCAGAATTCTCTTTCCTGACCCCACAAATCCGAAGATCTGCATCAATATTTCACGCGGCAGAGAGTGCGCCGGTCGAATGGGGTTGAGCGTCTCCAAAAATGCATGGTGAGCCGGTGAAAGAACACTCTCGACTGCAAGCAACTAAACTTGGAATGAGATCAGCCTGGAAAAAGAAAAAGAAGAAAAGAAAAAGGTCAAAGGACTGATGACTCACGTATCGAATCATCTCGGGATCAATGATCTTCTCCGGAATCAAGGCTCTCTCTCGTTCTATTTTCCTCGCAAAGGCTTCTGCCAACTGAAGCAATGACACGTCCTCGTCCAGACCCCGCCGACGAGTCTTCAGAAACCACATGGCGTCGAACCTCAAAGGAACTCGCATTAGGAATATAACGACCGCGGTAAGAACCGCCGTCAGCCACTGGGAAATCATAAATGGCGAGAATCGGGATGGGGCAATTTCAAACTGCCCACACGGGGCTTGGGGACGGGCGCCAGCGGCAGCGCAAAGTGGTGGTGGTGTGGTTCCTGTGGGCCTGTGGCCTCGGAGCGGACCGACCCTCCGTTATTACCCGTACGACTCGATGTTGATGCAAACAGCTCAAAACACAAAGCTTTTCGCCAGTCATCATCATTGAACACGATTTTAGAGGAATATGGTATGAGTTTGCATTAGCTTCCATCTCATCGTACTGACAATATTCTAGAGTCAAAATTATGTCAAGGGCTACGCGATCGACAAGGAGAAAATCAAAGATCATCTCGGGGCCACAGATAACCAGGATCCACGAATCAACCACGCCATAACTGACATTCTGGGTTTCATTGACCGGAATGCTCATCGGGAGTGCTTGGCGTGGACCATTGGCCGCCCTGGTGTACAACGGAAGAAAGTACTTGTTATCCCGCTCGGTCTGGAAGCATATGGCGACGACCTAGAGGAGCTGAGGCAAAAGAATTTACCTCCTCCGCAATATCTGAAGAAGCTGGCAGAACGTCTATTTTCTGGCCCAGATGTGTTTGAGGTTGACTGGTAAAGCCTCCTCCCTTTCACCAAACATCATCTTCGGAACTCGAACCGGAGCAAAAGCACTTGCTAAATTCATTGAGACAACTCAAGCAGGTGTTAGACCGAGGAGAGCAATTCCCCCGGAAGATTATGGATAGCCTTTACCCTTTCACAATACCCTATTTCACACCACCCACATTTAGCTAAACTCATTATTCCTCACATTAAAGACACGCTTATATTACCTACCCACCGAGATTATTTCGTACTATAGACAGTCGAGTGCATCTTTGCCTTAGTAGGCATACAGCACTTTATAAATGCAGATTTAAAAAAAAAATCCCCCATCCCCTCCATGTGATTCCGAGTCCTCCATATTAACAAGTTACTACAGTATTGTACAACGAAGAATATCCCCAAAATTCAGACGTAAATAGGTGCGTAAGCGTCCCTATTGGGCGGGGTGTGTGCCGTCGGATCGGAGCTTGGCGGAATAACTAGCTCTGGCATCGACAGCTCGGGAAGGTGCAGCCACTCAGCTACGGTGTTCAACATCCCAAGTAACTCGAGTTGTTCCTCGGTCTCAGCTCCCTCTTTCTCCACGACCACCTTTTGTGCCCTGGCTCGGACGATCTCAAAGTACTCCAACGCAACGCTGTCAGTAGTGTCCGCTAAGCCCTGCACTTCCATCAGCTTGTTTAGAATCGTCCACACGATCTCTGGGATCGTTTCCTCGCGTTCAAGATGGGGTACCAAATTAAACGCCATCAGCGAGAAGCTCTGAAGAGGACCAGACAGGAGGAGGTTCTTAAGGTATCGAGGCAAGGACGCTTCTCTCTCGGTGTCCGGATCGCCTTGACGTCGTGCTTTCCTCTGTTTACGCTCTGAACTGTCGCCCAGTAACATCAGATCGTGCATCTTGAGAATGAATAGTTGCTCTTCGAGATTATGTACGACCGGTAAATGCCCTCGAGTAGCTCGCGCGCGGAACTGACTGATGATGACGTGGTTCGCGAGACCAAACGCACAATATGCGTGTATGGCCGAAGGACGACCGACCGCGTTCTGGTTGAACATAATCCCCCTGACCGAACGGAGAAGCGTGTCGACCCCAACGTCGTACCAGTGGACATTCAAGGGCCCCTCGATAAACGAGAAGATCTCTTCCAAACCTTTCAGGCACGTCATAGACATACTCCGCCGCTGCTTCCGTGGCACTTGCGAATTGACGCTAGTCTTCAGGTGCTCATCGATGCCTCGCAGAAGGCCATCCTCAGCGAGTATCTTCTCGACCATCTTGCGGGCATTTTCAGGACCGACAGATGTGATATAATCTGGAAGCGCCGATAAGAACTCATCGACAACATCGAACACACCAAACGGGTCCTTGGCGTATATCTGGTCGTGGCGGAAGCGCAGCGCTCCAGCGGGCGAGGACTGTTCCGTAGGATTAGTAGTCTTAGCCGACACCGTACTCAGAACTGTTACGAGGCGCAGTCCCGTGGCGACCTTATCCACGAGCTCCAGCAGTTGAGTATATCGTTCAGCTGCATAAACGGGCAGCCTTTCCTTGGTGTCGCGCCGAGACGGTGCTACGTTTGAGATCCGCAACATCGGAACACCGTGTGGACCGACCATGCTGAGATTGTCTGGAGTGTCCATTCCAGGTGAAATGTGTACCATGGAGACGTGGTCGGGTCCTTCGTGCAATCCTTGTTGAGTCGAACCATACAGATAATCGCGAACGTCGGTGTGCACCTCTTCGAACCGAGAGGATGCAGAAGCGGAAGGGGTAGGTTGCGTGATGGTAAAGGTGCCGACCATGGTTTCTAGGGTCTCCCACACTGTAGTGAGATCCAGCGACGGCCGTTCAACGTACGAAAGGACGTCCCGTACCAGGACCAGAAAGTTGACCAAATGACCATCGTTCACGACGTTACACCAAGCATCGTACCCGTCGGACGTCATGTGCATGTCCCCGTCTTCAAGTTCGGCTTGGTTGCGCCATCGTCGGCTGTCAGTGCTTATCCACATCTGTAAACGTAGTGCTAACGGGAATAAACGTGGGGGTAATGGCGAGGGATTTGGTGAGCCTGGTACGCAGAGCGATCCGCCAATGAGTTTTCGGAATGTCAGAGCCCGGATACACGCGGCACGCAGTGCGAAGGCAGAATCCTGACTCATGCGAAACACGTCGGAGGATTTGATGAGTATGTTTGTCGCTCTTCTGTACTGAGGTGTATCGGCCCGCTGGTCTAGGACCGAGAAAATTGCGTCTAGTGCCTCAACACTTGCCATGGCACGTGTAATGCTCGCGGTTTGCGAGAGCTCGCGTGACGACATGCAGGTGGTCAGATGGTCCCCGACGCTTTCCAAAATCCCGTCTGTTACAAGGGCTTCCATGGTGGCTGTCGCGTCCGTGATGAAGGGGGAGTGGATGAGCGCCGGAAGTCCCGTGACGAATTTGTCCATGTTGTCCTCGTCTACGCCTTTGAGTAACCATTGCAGAGCGAGATGGTCCAGGCTAGCAGCTCTCCGCTCAGTGTCTGCAAGCAGGTCTCGGGAGCGTTTGTGTTGAAGGGTGGCACGAATAACGGAGCGTAAGGAAATCGGGGGAGATCCCTTCATCACCAACATGGGTAACTTGAAAATGACAAACCGCAGGATGACTACACATGGGCGCAAGGGAGTGGTAAGGGCGGTTTGGTAGGGGGAGCTGCTGACGACCAGAGGGAGGACGCTAAGAATGAGATACGCCAAGAGGAGCACGCAGACGCTGATTCTCGCGGCAAGGCCCACGTCACCGTTGACGGTATGAAGGAACTCGCTGACCGCAAAGAAGAATAGGAAAACGGACATGTGTAGAAAGACCGGGATACTTTCGACCATCCTTCGCATCTGGAATTTAGTCAGGCCTTGGAAGAGATATGCTCGCACACGGGCGCGTTTTTGAGGCGGAGCGCTGAGTTGGGAATATTGCAAATACTCCCTTGCCCATTGTTGGATGAGGGTAGACATAAGCGCGCACGTCAAGCTGAGGAACAGACTGAGGAACATAAGGATGTTTATCCGGATTGACATCGCGGAGGCTTTGAAGGGGCCTTGCGCAGGTGGCACGGCGGCCGAGGTAGGAGTGGAGGCTGCATTTGTTTGCGATTGGACGACCAGCTGAGTGAGAAGCGCTACCGTTGCACCAGAATTGTCTGGCAAAAGGGTCTTGTAGGTCTCGATGATAAAAGCAGAAACGACTGCAGAAAATAGACCCGTCTTTTTGGTACGACCCCCCGTCAAATGGACTTGCCAGTGAGCAAGCTTTGGGGGGCTTTAAAACGGGTAAAAAATTCTACGTACAAATATCAACATGGCGTCGGTCTCCCCTTTCCATGTGCTAGCGAGCTCCGTATCATGTTTATCAGCCTCACTCTCATACAATTTCCAGATTTTGGCAGATCCCGGCTCAAATCCGTCCTCAAGTGCTGCTGTTGGGCGCGCGAGTAAGAGGCGCGTCCACCACCACCACGAAGGGGGTAAAGAAAACTCGGTGATTCACATACACACCTTTATCATTGTCGCTGTCAGCTACGGACTCGGGCGTTCCTGCGATAAAAAAAGGTTCCGAGTTTGTGGCCAACCAGAAGCGCGCGTCAAGGACGGGAATGTTTCGTCAACATAAAAGAATGACAAACCTTGGCGGACGCCTCCTTCGACATCCCTTTCACCGGATGGTGCAGTAGCAGACATGATGGAGGGGTTTGTGGTGGTAACGGTGGGAACAATTGCTTTAAGGCAAGCAAAACACGTTTCTCCTCACGGAGCGCCGTGAGAGGTTTCCAGAACTTGTTGTACAATCCGACAAAACGCCGTTATGGAATTGATGGTCGGTTGGTTACCAGTAAACGAATCTCGAGGCGCTAGTTCTTGCTCCTCGTGAGTCATTTGTGTTTGTGTGCGCTTCGTCGTCCCTGCCCCCCTGTAAAATGAAATTAAATGGCAGGGGTACGTAAAATCACAAGTTTCATTGTTCCTCGGAGGCTCCACCCCTCTGAATGGTATTTGAACGGTCCAACTTTTACGAGCCCACACTTTTAAACAAAGCATCAGGAGTCAAAACGACATTGTCTATGTAACAAGAGGAGTTCGCTTCGATCATGACTTACGTACACTGCAGTATGATCCCGGTTTGTCCCTGGCGCGAAGCTCCAAATTGGCTTACAACAACCTGCTAGCCCAAGATCGCGTGGTCCGTATCCTGAAAGGAAATGAAAGGAAAGGACTCGGAAAAAAAACCAATACACCCAAAGCCCAACTTGTTAGGGCAAGACGCCCGCAAGGCAAACGGGTGCTTGGCGATTCATGATCATACTCCCACGGCACGTCGGGTTAACGCTCGTTCGTACAAATCCCTTCTTGCATTGGACCACTGGTATACGTACGGAGTTGACCAAAAGGACCAATCGAGCGCGCGTCGATCACCTGTTTATGTGGGCGCAGCCGGACAAGACCCGACGACGCAACGCCCTCCACCCCCCATCATCATTGGCACTGGCAAAGGTCAAAGGTTGTGAAAAAACTCTGAGATCGAAGGGTGTGCGCTTACCGATGTCGGCGGTCGTATTGACCCGAAAGTACAAAAGTGGTTGGAATATCGGCATCGGCGAGACATTCGGAACCGGCGTTCGGAAGAGATCGAGGACATCAGGGCTAGATCATGATACAGTAGAAACAACGAACGATCGAGTAGACCTCCTAAACATTGTATTACAATCGCATATATACATACACGCATAGAATACGGAATGATATTTTACTGTGTAAGTTGTATTAAAAAAATATCTTCGAATAAAAGACGAACAAAGTCATAGTACCCTTCCAACTTCCAACAAAAGTACTGTAGTAAACAAAGTTAGAACAACTGACCTACTGGATGGGTTTTAGGGCAAAAGCGAATTCCGAGTCGAGTCCTAAAAAAACGCTTCGAGTCCCCCAGGCACTCCGATACGGAATCAGCTATGCATATATGGGATCAACAGTGATGGGTGATAGGTCTGCTGGGTTTATGATGGGCCCGTTTTAGCGCAGTGCTTTAGCCGCCGGAAGATCGAAAGGTGGCCGGGCCACATACAGTAAGCTTGGCTGACATGGGAGGAGGCAAGTTCGAGGTACAGTAATAATTTTCCAATTTTCCTTTTTTGCTCCTTTTTTTTTCCACAATCCTCACGCAAAACACGATGGTTGCCCGGCCCCGACTCGAATGGCGTTTAGTAAACTTCTCGGATATGACAAAGTTACTCCCAGGCCAGGGCATCCTCCTCGAAGGTAAAAAAAAAAACTTAAAAGCCCGGCCGCTCTCAAATTATAATAAGCGCCCACATGCCTTATGGGCGTTTCTCCGTTTTTCTGTTACGAGTGATTAGTGATACAGTGATATATGTGAATAGTTTGGAAATACTGGCGATCACCCACCATCGTCTATCAGACCAAAAAAAGCAAGATTCTCAAACAACAAAAATCGTTCGTCTAGTCTTCTGGACTAGATCACAACGAGTTTAGTACTTAGTTAACAATCGGGACGCGACAGCGGTGGGTGGCGTAAGTACCGGCACACGCTCTCCTCAAAAGTCCTCACTATGGGTTTTGCATACACGCATATGACGGCACGCATGTACACAGCCTAAAGCCTCACGCCCAGTAAGAAGTCCGAATGATGTCAGGGAATGTGACCGAATGTGACTGAATATTGGATGAGAAA
>QFDX01004647.1:0-10569 GCA_003315875.1 Lactifluus piperatus | reverse complement strand
TGCCTTGCTCTATGCCTATGCCTGTGTTGCTAGTGCCTTGGTCCAGTGTGGGCCGAAAGACACTCTTGTCACCACGTTGGAGGGGCAGGCGCAGCCAGGCGAGGTGGTGGTTGGGGATGAACTCGTGTTGTCCTCCGCTTATCTCAGCGTCGGGTAGCTATACATAGTCCGCTACAGTTCCCACACTTGTCATCCCTCGCTCTTGTCCCCCACTGTACGTAATCCCTACTCCACCGTGATACTTTCGTTTGGCCTGCCAAGTTTGACTTGTCGTTGCAAGGACAGTCCATCATGCCAACCGGACTGGACTGGGTCGCAGGCTCAGCCAACCTTTAAGCACTGGGACACAAACTGCAGTTGTCCACGTTTAACATCACTCTCGAAACAAGAAACGCGACAATGAGGCTGTTCCGATAAATACCGTAAGAGGAAAGATTACGGGTCTGTAGACGATAGAGAAACATGGCCACGCGGGGGGGTAGACATAAGATGAAATGCATAACTTGAACGCGTGAAGTGGATAAGCGTGTAGATAACGATAGCTAGGTAAGCGCCTGTAATTCCAATTCCTGCCATATACTGTTAATACATCTTTCGATGACGTGACTTCTACGTTCAGCCATGAAAGTCAGCAATTGAGACCTGTAACTGCGGTCCCATACAAGTACTTACTTCTCTGTACCCTGATCCCCAGGTTAGTGTAAAATCACGTCTGGCTGTTATCGCCCGTGCGCAGGCAAGCTGTGGTATGCGCTCGGTTTACTTGAACCAACCGAACAAACAAATCTTCTACTGGTTCGCCTGGGTGCCGCTTCTTGCAATGCGCTCTGAACAGATCCCCGCGTGACTGTTTGTAATTGCACTTCCGACAACCCATTGTCGGTGGGCGGTGTTTGGACCTGACATGTCGATTCCTCTCCGACTGGCCAGAAAAGCGCTTCTCACAGCCTGCTACTGGACAGGTATAACTGCGTGTACGATTATGTATTTCTGGGTATTGGGGCCCTTGGTGTACTGGGCGAGGTGCAACTTGGAGATTGTGCGAATAGAGCTGCAGCGGCGGTTCCGTGTATGCAGCTCGTGGTGCGTCTATAACCTCGGCCGGAATATCTATACCCAGACAGGTCGAAAAAGGTAATCGACCGCAGAATTCAGTCTGCACAGCGGGAGAACAACTCGGGTAGCGGACTTCCATCAAATCTTGAGATAACATCGCTGGGTAATATGAACTTCGTGTTATTTCGTTGAGAACGCCGGGACGTAATTCAGCACAGCTTCTTGGTAGGAGACAGCCAAGAACCGGAACCATGAGTAGCGGAAAGTTCGGGATGCACTCAATATTAGCCTCGGGTGCGGGTTGCGTGTAGAATGAACCTTCTGCTGTGAACTGCTCAGGGATGATGTCTAGAGGATGACCCAGGGAAGACGCAATCGGAGTCTCCTCTGCCTGGGACATGGGGTCCATGGCATGTGGAAAAGTTTCGGAAGTCGCTGTTGTCCCAGGCATAGGGAAGCGCGATGGATCATTTGCTGTCCACTGGTGGGGAGAAGGGGCCAACAATGAGTGACTGTGAGTACGAGCAAGGCGAGAAGTCATACGTAGGTATACGAGTTTGCTTCTACGTTCGGGAGTGCACCGGCGGAAAAGGGTGGTTGGGTCCAGGATTGCTGGGATTGGGGCATCATTGCGCTGGGAGAGGAAGTCGGAGTGTGGTAAGTAGACTTGTGAAGGTCGTTGACATGCTACTGCACCCTAGATTTGCTGCCCCTATATGTGGGAGCCTAGGATGAGTAGTGATGCGGCTCAACAATCACATTCAGGTAAATGGATTGCGCCTTAAAAGCACGCCGATGCTGGAAGTGAAAGTTGGGGAGAGAGCCACGAAAGGAGCTCGTGTAACGGGTCTACCCCTGGGGGTTTAATAACACGGACGCGGCCATCCCATAGGGTTAGTGCCTTGTGATTCAACGCCGTTGCCGTAAAGTGAAGCAGAAAAGTATAGCCAGAACCCTGGCGTTTGCACGAGTCGGGACAGAGGAGACCCTTTGTCCTTGGGTCGGGTCTGAGAACGAGACATGACATCGCGGCACCATTACACGTTGCCTGATATACACAAATGAAACCCATGTAGTACCAGCGGGGGGGGGGATTTTCCAAAGGCGGAACTTTCTTACCTGTGACAGGGACAAGCAGTGTTCAAGTACCCCAGTTAGTATCTCCAGCCATTTTCTCACTCACAAGTACCTGACACGTCTTACCAAGGACGATGGGCATTCAGACACGAGGAAAGTGGGGTGGAATGGTCAGTCTGATGTGCCTTCCTTCATTTTGACCATGGATAGATGGGCGAATGGAATGAACAGTGAAGTCAGTGACCTAATAGGTAGCGATTCGGATGTAAAGCGTTGGATTGGTCAGGTGGGACGAATGGGATAATGAAAGTTTCGCCAGGGGGTGGCGGTGGTGTGGTGTTGGTGCTTCTCCAACTGATATTCAGGCCCTGGCCCTTCAAGGGGACCCTCGGGCGTTTGGGAATTGGGAATTCCCACGCTTGCCAAATGCTTGTCGCCAAATTTGGAGGTTGGATCATATCCTAGCCTCGTGACCAGCTCTATATGTGGTAAACCACGCGAGATCCTGTTAGGACTCGCCGAGAGACGGTCACCGGTCTATATGATCTATGCATATCCTGTGTTGGCCCGCGCAGGATTCCATCTAACGCTTTTTTTCCATCAGGTGTCCTCTTCACTATCACAGTAGTTTTGGTGGTACACGTGTTGTCTATAATAAGGGTTATTCCCAGAATCCGATACGCCCAGTTTTATCTTCTCAGGCATGCAACCGACCGGAATCCTGTGGATTTCGGCCGATTTCCGATGAAGAGGATATGCTAGATGACACCAGCCTGAGGAGCACGCCCGCGCGCTGTATCAAACACGAGGTGGTGCGTTGGCAAGGAGGAGTGCTATTCACTGAGCATTTACGGTTTGGACTGTAAGAGGATCCCCTCCCTTTCGCTTTTATGTTCGAACCGCTGAACTCACCTTATGGCAGCCATAATTGTATTCCAATCTCCATACTTTGTTTTTGCCTTTCTTGATTCTTGCTATCGCTCACATAGAAACGCGTAGCATCGAAGGACACCGTCGATATGCTTAAATCTTAGAATGGTACAAATTATTACTTTGTGAAGTACTGTCGATAAAAGGTCGAGGCGATGACTCGATGAACCTCGACCTGCATCCAACATCTACTCCGCCCCTTCCACTTCTTTGTCTGAATGCGCGATCTTAGCATATCAAAATTACTAAATCCCTCACTTACGCTCAATATCGCATACGTTCTATTTTCCCAGTTCTGACATGGATCCAGTTCAGAAATCATTTTGGCACCCTTGCATATTGAAGATGTCGCCGCACCCCAAGACAAGCCATTCGTCTCCATCATTGGCTGTAATGCCCTCACCTTGCCACAACATCCAAAAAGGTTTCTCCGAAGCGCGCACAATGATGATAGCGTCGATCCTTGTGACTGGCGTAGACCATCAAAGTCTGAGTTCGGTTCGCTGGTTACACTTCTCACTAATAACGATCACGTGTACACATCACATGCACCGTGGGGATAGCATGTGACTCAGGGCACTTATCTCCTTTCTACAGTACTCCACTCGAAGTCTATCGCTTCGAGTCTCTGCCATGCTTTCATATTCTGCACAATGCATATGCAACCGCGTGCACGAAGGAACATTTCTGCTTGTCGGCGCCTTCGCTGCAGCCGCTACACTGCGTGCCATGCACCTTGCAGATTTTGCACCACTGTGACCGCGATGCCTATGCCTTCTACATCCATAGCGAACGGCACTTCCACTACGAGCGCCCAACCGTCGTCTTGCGCCCTCTACTGGATCCGACGGCAGAGACGCATCACCGTGGTGGGCTAGAGCCTGCCGTTCCATGATGGATTTCGGCCGATGAAGAGGCCACGATCGAGCGCCGCCAGGAGCGGGCTCGCACACAGTGTCATCCAGGGGCGACCTGTTGGCAAGGAGGAGTGCCACAGATCGCGTATATTTGGTTTGGACCGCGAGGGTACTCGCGCATTTGTTTTTATCTCTCAGATGGCTCTATCTTCTTTTATCTCTTCGCTTATCTACTTAGATTGCTAGCACGCGGCATTGCTGTGCCACTGCGATGCCGCCACAAACCCGCGACAGCGGGCGCCAGATCAAGCGCGATGGCGCGGGCCTAGCAGGCATCGGAGCGTCGACCGACGCCGCTACCTGACGGCCTACATATCCTTTTTCTTTCGCTACTTACAGTTTTTTTTAGGTACTTACTTTCTTCTTTCCTATAGCTTACTTAGAGACGCGTGGCGTCGACATACACCGTCCATATCCTTAAGGAATGGACTGGGTTCCTAGGTACAGTGTAAAGTAGATAAAAGGGTCAGGGTATCGACCCTTGACCAGTATCCAAAAACATCTCCTTTCTCTTCTCTCTCGTGTGACGCGCGATCAGTTCGATCTTCCTTGCCCCATATAAAAATTCCATTCCAAGCACCTCTCTCACGGGACACCTGTCTGCGATCTACGATGAAGGTGATGCAGTGGTATTTGACAATCATCGTCTGTTGCAATGGGGGTACCACGTTCAAAGACCGGCCTCAGCTGGGAGATGAGCCAGGTGCTCAAGGGGTGTTATTTCGAGGGCGATGTCATGGCAAGCCACGGGAGGGTGTTGAGGGCCAGGGCAGCACGGAGTGAAAATCTAATACGTCCTCTCTGGAATGTTAGGTCACTGTAGTATATTTTCTCGGATGATTACTCATACGACAGCAGGCATGGAAGACGACCAGTTGAGGAATTCCTTTATTAGGTGATAGGTACAAAAAGACACGGGCTTCGCTGTTATTTTTATGGGAACGACGGTAAGGAAGTGGGGATGCATAGCCAGCCTCCGTATAAACGAAACGACAAAAGGGACCTTCATGGCTGTTAGGCCTTTTCGGCCTTTTCTCATCCTGTTCCTATGAATCTGTAGCTGATGGCCAACAAAGTAGCTTTTCGAAATAAAATGAAACGCATAACTTCAACGAGTGGGGATAAGCACGAAAATATATAAATCGTGATAGGTGGGTAACGCCTGAGATTCCTGCCATCCTTCCTATTCCTGCCATACTATTGATACATCTTTGGACAACTTCTCTTCTACGTTCGCCATAAAAGTCAGCAATTGAGACTCGTGACTGTGGTGTCCCATACAAGTACTTACCTCTCTGTACCCTGGTCTCCAGGTTAATGTACAATCATATCTAGCTGTTACCGCCCGTACGCCAGCCAATTTCTGTATTATGCGTTCGGCCTACATGGTCCAACCGAACAAGCAATTCTTTTACTGATTTGCCTGGGTGCCGCTTCTCGCAGTGCACTATGAACAAATCCATGCGAGATTGTTTGAAGTCGCACGCCAGACAACCCAGTGTCGGTGGGCGATGTATGGATCTAACGTGTCTGTTCCTCACCGACCGGATAGAAAAGACCTCCCCACACTCGTGACAGATATATTTGCGTGGAGCGTTATGTGTTTTCCGGTTTCCTCTTTGCTGAGCAGATTGCCCGTATTTATGGTCCTGGTGTACCTGGGGATGTGTACCTTGATATTGGCCCAAATGGGTCGGCGGTTCCGTGTATTTAGCTCTTCTCGCGCCCACATTCTCGGCCGGAACATCGATACCACAGGTCGTAAAGGGCAATGAACGGCAGAAGTCATTCTGCGTGGTGACGGAACAGCTTAGGTGGCTGGCACCCTCTGAATTTTGAGGTGATAGCGCTGAATAAGCTGCACTCCTTGCTACTTTGATGAGTGCGCCAGAACGTGGTTCCGTCCAGACCCCTGGCTGCGTGAGATTGCCAAGAACCGGGACCATGAGCGGCGGATGATGTTGCAAGTCGCCCCCGATATTAGCCTCGGTTGTGGGTTGCGTGTAGAATAAATCCTCTACTGTCAACTGCTCAGGGTTGACATCTATACGATGATCCAGCGACAACCAAATCGGAACCTCCTCTGCTATGAGGGCCATGGCATGTGGTAAAGTTTCGGAAGTTACCGCTGTCCCAGGTGTGGTGACGTGCGATGGGTCATTTGTTGACCACTGGTTGTGGAGAGGGAAGAGGGCATCAATGAGTAACTGTGGGTACGAACAAGGTAAGAAGTCATACGTGGGCATACAGGTTCGTTTCTACGCTCTGGTGTGCATCAGCGGAAAAGGAAGATTGGGCCCAGGATTGTTCGGGTAGGGGTATCATTGTGATGGGAGAGGCAGCCGGAGCGTGATAAGTAGATTTGTGAAGGCCCATGACATGCTACTTCCCTCCAGGTTAATAAGGCTAGCTGCGCGATGGATTTGCGTAGTGAAGCGATTCATCTCGTGACATGTTCGAGGAAAAATTGAAGATATAGCGAGTCTAGTGCGTGTATCTTGCTACCTTTACACGTCATGTAGTATACCCCTTTCAGTTATTTGATGTGGCGTAGCAGTAGCAGGACAGTGGAGCAGACAATGTGTGGGTGGGCGTATCCGAGATGTGGCGTAATCAGGGGCGCAACAGGAGCGCGACCAAACTTTGCATTACACCAAGGGACATACAGCGTGAGGACAAACAACGATCCGAGGACAACACGAGGACAGCTGGCGCAACCAACTTACTCCCACGGCACGCCCGTATCAGCGTCATTTCCCCAACGACCCCAACAGTGCCAACACTGAATCCGGGGGTTGACTAGTTGACTAATTGACTGCGCCATCGGACAGCTACCTCACCAGTGCTCACCACCACAAAAAATATGTCCACACACAGCCGAGCCATGCGCCACAACCCCAGTTCAACGTCCAGGAGCGTGCGCGCGGTCTCCCGTACCCTTCATCGGTCACCTTGAATATCTCACTCAACACTTATATGTTTCCTATTATATTTAGTACATCATCCAACATGTATCCTGAGAGAACAGTGTAAAGAGAAGTTTGCATGAGGTCGAAAATAGGGCCCAAGTTGCTGATTCACCCCCTCTAGACATCCCGGAATGGTGTGCTGCCCGCGAGCAGCGGAATGTCACGGCCAACAGAGTCAGCCCTTCGCGGCTGTGGCGCAAAATAGCCCACAGAAGTGGGTTCCAGATTGCTGGTGCCTGTTACTGAAGGCCTGGTATGGTCACTGGCGCTGAACCATTCCTCTTCGGGCTCGGGCATAGGGGCCGAAGGCGCGTGAACGTGCAGACCGGGGAAGGGGGAAGTTTCTCGGCCTCGGCCGAAGCTTTCTGGTGATGGTTCATCGGTATCGAGATGCCGTGCGTGACACTCGTGCAGGTTGTGATGTCTCCGTCAGCGTTGCACGGCGCGATGCGGGCGTGGAGCCAACGCGCGGGTACCCGTCGTGCTGTTGCTGTCGTATGCCTCATTGGGCGATGTTGACCCCGCTCACGCTCGCGCAGGGTCGCCTCATGACAAAGTTCACACGCACGAGCCAGGCTGTTCGAGTCCCGCTTCAGATCTGCTTCAGACTCGGAGCACGCTACACCTGCTTCGCCACTACGGCCCCTGGCCTTATTTCATATTACTTCACTTGACCAGGGTTTAAATATTTATCAAAGATCCATCCATAAATCAAGCAATATGTATGGGCTTAGTGTGAAAACGGTGCAATATTGCCTCAAAAATATTAATCAAAGGCAATTATAGAGATTGAATAAGAGTGGAGTTCTTGACCAATCTTTGAGGGGGTGTCGAGCCGAGTCGGTAGGGACTTTGAAAGTGCGTCCGCATGTGACGGTGGCCGAGTTGAAGTCCCGATCGGCATTCCTGTTTTGGAAATGGAATGGAAGCTGGTACTCTGCGGTTTTGTGGTGTATAACGGTGCCCGTGCCATTTCTTGATGTTCTTGCACTGATACACCTGCAATGCTACTATTGTGTTTATTTTAGCTCCTTCAATTTTTCTTCTCATTTGTTGTCTTTCATCCCTTGGGCTGGAGGATACCTTCATGTATGCCCGAGTGCTCAACAGCACATGTCATTGCCCCAAGAGCGACTTTTGACTCTGTGGCATGGGGCCTGACATTCAGGCAGGCCTGGGAATTGGCATTTGTCAGTCGGCCGCCGATGGCGTTGGTCTGCGTTGTGCTGGCATGCACAATGTGCTGTACCTGCGCCCTAGTAAGTCACCTCAGGCCTGTTTCTGATGGCTTTTATCCCATTATCCTTATCCTTAGGACATAAGCCAAGACCCCAACCATATTTTGGGAATATTGTTGTATGATTCCATATCCTCCGAAAAGGTTAGCTTCTCAGCTTGAGAGGCAATCTCTACTCTTGACTGAGCATCTGCGATGGTAGCGACGGGTGAATACAAGATGGTACGAGCGAGTGGCGAGCCCGTAGCAGATGCATATTAGCGTTGCAATTCTGGGAGGGAGCTTTGCAGTGGGAGCCCTGGGAGCCTGGGAGCCTTGGAGGCCTCGGGAGCCTTGGACCTCGGGAGCCTTAAGAGCCTTGGGGCCTTTGTACCACGGGTGGCGGACAATCGGCATCCTGATGAAGCTTAACTTTGATGGGTGCCTTTTCTGGCCACACGGCCGCCGCACGCCACCACAGCGGGTGCATTCGCCTTCCGGCCCATTGACACAATTCACTGGCGACTTTGTTACGTCTATCGAGGGCACGAATGTCGACATCTCACCAATGCAGTGGCTTGAAATTCAAGATACTCGCACTACCATCCGCAACTCAATTGGCCTCCGACCTATCTTACTCGTGCCCGAGGTCGCGTTCGATCCGCTTGTCAAGCCACAAACCAAACACACGGAGGTACCTAGTTTGCGGTGTGTCGAGCTCGTGTACGAGGAGCTGGTCAAGATCTGCCATAATTGCACGAGCACAGTACGTGCCATCATCCCTTGGTGCTGCCTTCCAGAGGGCAAAGTTGGTTCGACTCACGTACCTTAGGATTTCCAACGATTCCCACGGCTGCATGCCCAGCTTGTTGAGACTGTCTCGGAGTTGCTGCGCGGACGACTTGGCCTGACTTCGGCCTACGCCCAGAGCCTCAACCACATTCAGGTTGCATATATCAACACCAACCAACCTGCATTTGCGACAGCAACAACCCGTCATTTGCATACGCCACCAGCATCTCGGGGTTGCGCCGGATCTGGACACCCCCTCGGGTGCGAAGACAATGCACCATCTGACACTTGTCCGTTGACCGTGCTTGCGCTATGCCAAATCGGAACCCACTGCGAACTCGGCGTGGCTGACCGCGAATGGTTCCCCATCAGCTGGGTTTGCCGCTTCAGGAGCTGACGGTGCGCGTACTGATTCAGCTGACGAGTTCCCACCTGGTGCGGTGGCGCCAATTGCGGGTTCTACAACGACTAGCGGATCCGCGTCTGCGATGCTTCGACCTCGAGAATCGCTTTGAATTCCTCTGTTCATCCTGCCCATCCGCTCTGCACATCCTTCCCGTCCATAGCGTCGCGCGCCTCATGCAGTCCTTCCACAAATTCTCAGCGTTCGTGTCTCGTTTTGCTCAGACTTTGCAAATGCTCCATGTTATTTACCTCGCGGCCTCACCAATCATCGACAAGCTTCCGTTACACCCAAGCCTGATCACCAAGGCGGGCACGGCCATCTCACTATTAACTGATAGATGGTCCTCGCAGTCAAAATATGTAGATTAGAATGAACAATTGTATTTCTTCAATATACTTTTTTTCACGAAGAAACGTGGCACTGCACAAGATGCTGGAAGGAGACGTGATAATCAAATGCGAGGCCTTAAGGCGCTGCTGACCTGTACCTTACTCTGCCGCACCGTACTATATCGCAGCAGACCAAAGTTAGAAACTTCAGAGGTGGAACGTCAAGATAGTTGCTTTTTATATTTTAGTTTCTTGGAAAATATTATACCGTACGCTTTCACCATCACACATTTTCAATTTCACCTCGCACAGACAAGTAGCCACCCCTCAAACGAAAGAACACACAATAGAACCTATATATCTAGCAGCGTCATGGCGGCCCCGCACGGATTCATCTTGAGACTCGACTTGCAGCTCCAGGTTCTGTATCAGCGTGTTGGCCTTGTGCAACTCAGCATTTAGCCACTCGTTAACCTCCTGAAAAGCCATAGATGATGTGGCCTCCGAGTCAGGCTGATGAATGTATTTAAGCCATCAAATACAAATGGGAGGGAGGGGGGGAGCTTGGAAAGGGTACATCTGCAACGTATGTTGATGTCGAGAAAGAGGGCAGAATCAGTACTTCAACCGGGAATATGGGTGTGGGCATAGACATATACTCAAAAGCAGAGACAGAGATTGGCGTTGGTTTGCTCACCACTTTCGTGATTGGTGACGGGAGAGGGATGGTGCTGAAGAAAGCTGGGGAGTGGCAGCAGGGGCCGGGACAGGGGCTGGGGCTAGGGCCGTCGTAAACCATTGGCACAGTGACTAATCGATGATGAGTACGAGACAAGCACCCGAGTCGATTACAGAGATTGCTTGCAAGGCACTGGTG
>QFDX01004570.1:0-12734 GCA_003315875.1 Lactifluus piperatus | reverse complement strand
TGGAGGGGGGGGGACGAGGAAAACGGTGTTTGAGACCGGGTATTTTGAGGACAGGTTTGATTGGACAGCTAGCGTGTGCACCACGCGTTGGGGTGATGTCGAATGATGCTGTAGACAGGAGCGCGGGAGTTGCGGTAATACCATAGCAGCGTTGACTGAGGCCATAAGCCTGAAAAAAAAAAAGAAATTGCGCACTCAGTCGAGAAATAAGGTTAGCATGGGCAGTTTTATGCGCTCTTCTCCCCATGCATGAATGCCTTTTCAAATATACTCGAAAGACACCTGCACGAGATTGGGTTCCACAGCAAGAATAGCCTCACGCTTCACCTCGATAAATGCTAGGTGAGTGAGGGTGCGCAGAAGCTGAAGGTTATGAAGGGGGGCAGCCAGGGTGCTGGTGCTGATACATTTCGCGGTGGTGATACTGTACTGAGCAAGCGGAAACGTGGAAATTGGGCACCTGAGGGACACAGCTTACGAGGCTCTGGCATTGGTTAATGGTTGGAAACAACGTCGAATAGCAGTGAATTCAGACAAGGACCGCAAATGGTCAGGTGACCTCAGTCTCTCTCAGATACACTCAGTTCAGCTCGGCGCGGGTTTTCACTGGGGCTCAGCGCTCAGTGCTCAGCACTTAGTCTCAAGTTCTAGTATGCACCATTAGCTTTTCTGCTCTCCTAGACTGCTTGTTCTTGTCACTTTCAGGCCAAGAATTAGGAAACCAAGTGAAGATTGCCGAGTTCACCCTTAACGGTGCATCTATAAACCGCCGGCGTGGAACATATCTTGAGATGAACCAGTCTCACTGGCCTTCCCTTTTGTTGCATACGATACCGTGAAGCTTCACCAACCTGGTACGTGGTTGACAAAGGTTCAGGAGTATGGCATCTCACGCATGCTTGCCCTGCCTCGACTGTGTGGGAAGGGAATGTCGTGCGACTAGGTGCCCTGGGGCACAGCCTCTTCATCAGCAATAGAATATCTTTCATTTCCCTCTCTTCATTCTCGCTACGTTCCTCGATGGGCTCCCATAAGTACGTCGAAAGCCCGATGTCATACTCATAAATAGCTAAAAAGGCGCATTTGAAAGTTTATCAGTCACTTATTTTCAAATCTGCAGTCGGCGAGTATCCGTATCGCCGATACGCTCTGGGACGTCTCGACATATAGACCTAGTAAGACTCGAAAAACGGGAAGGTGTGTTATATGTTACCAGAAGGAATCAGACTCGCCTAGAGGACGGGGTAGGTGTTACGCATGGTACATGTACATGGACAGTAGCCGCTTATTGTGCGATGCAGGCCATACCCCATCACGTGTGATAATTTGATAAATGAATTGCTCCCAGATAATATCCTCCTAGAGATCTTCAAATTCTGCCGTGCGTATGGACCAAACATGCGGGATTGGGGGAAGACGTGGCCTGTGTTTGGAAATAAGCTTTAGCAGTGCTGTGTATGATGAAAATGACGACAGCTTCATTTACAAATGATGCAAGTCATATTTGGGGAGCCTGTAGTGTCATGTTTGATCAGACCTCAATACATATCGTACTCCGATAATAATTGTACAATCTCCCGCACTCCCCTACTTGATGCTAGCTGAGATGGCGTCCGACCGTCATTGTTCCCTGCATGGACATTTCCTCCGCGTTCGAGTAGCAGCTTGACAATTTCAATATGACTGTTGAAAGAAGCGAGATGCAGTGAGGTCCAGAGGCTCCCCTTCTTCGCATTTACATCGGCGCCTTGATCAAGTAACAGCCGTGCGACATCCAAATGTCCGTTTCGCGATGCGTGATGTAAGGGTGTCCCCCCATACCTGTCCCGGCAATTTACATCCGCACCACGCTCAACTAATAACTTCACAACTTCAAGTCTTCCTTTTGTTGACGCGCGGTGCAATGGAGTGCGGTTAACTGTATCCCTTTCTTCAACATTTGCGCCATGGTCGAGTAATAACCGTACTACATCCGGGTTCCCCTCCTCCGATGCGGCACGTAACGATGTGCTCCCATTGCCAACCAAAGTGGCACCTTTCCTGTGGCAAGGTGATGATGACTTCACAATATTTGAGGACGCGTTTTGTGATTCTGGGTCCAGTGTGGTCACGCTTGTGCTGGACATACAATATAGGTCTCCCACGCCCATCTTGTGTGCCAAGAAAATCACAACGTCTCGTCTCTCATTTCTGCGGGCCAGATCCAGTGGTGTTTCCCTGTTTCCACTCCGCAGGTTGACATCGGCGCCCAACTGGACGAGAAGTTTGACAACATCAAGGTGCCCATTTCGCGCTGCCATGTGCAACGCTGTGCACCCGCTTCTATCCTGTGAACCCGTATGTGATCCGCATTTTACCAGTAGATGGACAACATCGAGCTTCCCATTACTCGATGCAAGGTGCAACGGGGCTTCCTTGTTCTCGTTCTGCATGCCGAAGGCGGCGCCGCGCTGGATGAGCAACTTTGCAACTTCTGAATGGCCGCCAGCTGTTGCGAGATGCAATGGGGTCCACATCTTCGCACATTGTGCGTTTACTTCTGCGCCGCAGTCAAGTAGTAGCCGCAGGCTGTTGAAATGTCCGGATTGTGCTGTGAAGTGTAATGGGGTCCAGCCCTGGTCATCTCTTGAATTCACGTCCGCGCCGCGCTCGATCAGGAAGCGTGAAACGTCGGGTAATCCTTTCCCAGAAGCGAGGGACAATGGAGTCCTGTAGCTCCCGCTTGGCACATCGAATTTGGTGTCGTCCTCGAGTAGCAAACGGAGGACGTTAAGATGCCCATTCAACGATGCTGTGTGGAACGGAGCCAAGCCATCATTGTCGCGGGAGTTAGGATTCGCACCACGGTCGATCAACAAGCATGCAACTTGCAGTCGCCCAGCAGCAGATGCTAGATGCAAGGCAGTTTCTCCACGCACATTGCGCATGTCGATGGCAGCACCGTGGTCTAGCAATAATTGCACAATGTGGACATGTCCATGTTGGGACGCTAAATGTAATGGAATAAAGCCGCCATTGTCATAGGGGTTCACAGCTGCACCTTTCTGGATTAAAAGTTGTACGACGTGCAGATAGCCAAATCGTGAAGCTGCCATCAATGGGGTCCAACCTTCTTCGTCATGGAGGTCAATAGTTGCGCCATTCTCGAGTAGAATCCTCACGACATCCAGATAGCCGTATCGCGCAGCTGATATCAACGGGGTCCAGCCATGATCGGCAGAGCGGTCCATATCTACGCGATTCCGTGGAGACACTGGCCCGACCTTCGGCTCTCCATTCCGCCATATCGCGTCCATTGCTATCGCATCATTGCCATTCTGTATATTGACATGTGGGTGTGGGCTTAATAAAAACTCCACAATGTCACGACGTCCCATTCGGGATGCGAGGTTCAAAGGACTGAAGTTCTTGTAGTCTAGGGCATTTGCATCCGCGCCATGCTGGAGCAATAGTAGGGCAATGTCGAAATATCCTCCTATCAGGGCAGCATGTAACGAAGTGGCGTGCGTGCCTCCTCTGGTATTAATATCCCGCGGACACTGGCAGGTAGTTATGAGGTGTTCCACAAGGCCACGAAAGCCACACAATGTGGCATAATATAATTCAGCTGCCTCCGGCCGAGTTGGCTGCTCGCTCGACATGTGTTCCACCCAATCCCAAGGACGATCGACATCGAATATCCACACCCATGTTGCGAAGTGTGACTTTCCAGTGTCAAACAGTTCCTTCATAAGCTCTTGAATGCTTGACGACACCTTCTCGAACTGGCCATGTTTGACCCAGTGTTGGGCAGCGTAGATGGACAGTGGAAATTTCGTTATCTGGGGTTTGTCGATCTGGTCATCTAGTCGGAGTAGCGTACTGAGGCAGGCCTGCGCGAGGATCGTATGTGCGGATTGGGGATGGATGTGAAAATAGGACAGGTCCTCTCTTGCTTGAGCAAGGTGATCCGATGTCAAGTATTCCTTGACCGAGAGATGCGAAAACTGAACGGTTGGCGACCCATCCACGTTGACAATCAATATTAGACTTGAACATGCGGATAAAACGGCATCTCGAGCGTCCTCCACGCGCCATCCGGATTGATATTCTGGAGACTTTCCGACCTCGAATTGAATGGCAAGAACCTCTGCGAGCTCCTCAACGCGAAGAGGGCGCACCGCAACTGTAAGACATTGCAGCAGCCGATGGGCGTATTCTCGGTTTCTCGTTTTAATCTCCAGTAGAACACGTTCATACGTCCCATCTAAGGTCTCGGGTAATCCGTGCAGAGCGTCGCGGAGACTTGCTGGAAAGCAGTGACGCAGTGTTTCCAGCTGACATGCGACCCATCGAAACCTGTTGTGAGTTACATAAACAACTCTGAGCCCATGGTCACCGTGATGCTGAGAACTTACATCCCGTCAGCCTTTCGCACGAGTGTATTGATCACCAGCACTTTATCCTCCGTTCGCCATTTCCGTATTCTCCTGTCAGAATCGACAATAGACTTGATGTAGTCTGCAATATCCTGATTCTGTCCGCTTTCTTCATGAAGACAGACAGCATGAGAGGCCAAAGCCTCTAAGGTAGGTACGATGTCTGCTTCAAGTCGACTGGTCAGACATAATCGGAGAGTTGGAAGCCTTAATCTGACAAGCTCCTCTACAAGCTCCATGACCTGGTCCCGAGGAGACACCACTCCTGACGTGTTCGGACATTCGTCCAAGGCATCGACGATAATGTAAGTCACGGGCTGTCCTGGGAGGGAAATCATGTCTATGAGACACCGCTTAAGCACATGATCGCTTGGCTGCCTGGATCCTGCGTCGTGTCTCGAATACAGATTGGAAAGGATATCATAGCAACTATCCGATTTCGCGCTGAGCTGGCCAAGGAGGGAAGTGAGCAAACCACGAATACCCTGCTTTGCGTTATCTCTAAAATCAAAATAGAAATACGCCATCAGGGATAATCCAGTGTGGGAAATAGCTTCGGATTCTTCGACGATTGTGGAGCTAGTTCACGATATTAATAGCGTTGGATGACAGAATTTGATGAGGCACATACCACAAGACACTTTTTCCGCAACCCGCTAGATAATTGTACCACGGCATCAGTTAGAACAAAAACGGGAGCAGGACAACCTCATACGTTTACCGTGGATCCACAGCAGGGAACCCCTCGCTTTCCATTCTTCAAAGATTCCCCGTGTAAACCAAGCAGCTGTTCCACCATGATGACTTGTCCGTGCGATGTTGTGATTTTTCGACGGATCTGGAGGGGAAAGCCAACTTCGGACCTCCTTTTGCAATTGCTCTCCTGTGGCGCGAAGTGAGATTCAGCACATACTACCGGAGAAATAATAAGAGAAATAATAAGTAACGAACGTTTCATCCTATTTATCTCATTGGTGGCCTCTTGCATCATAACTAACGCACGCAGACAGCTTTAGTCACCCTCTACTAGGAATGCGAGACACATACCCAATGCCTGTCGAATCTCACTTATTGTTGCGTTGCCGTCTAAGTATATGGCAGTTCGGTAGATGCGTAGAAGAAACGACGCATTACATACCGTCCATGACCACCCTCATATTGTGTAGTAAACCGTGGACCACTTCAAGAGTCTGGACACCTGTCAATCGAGCTTCCTCTTGGGTGAGTCGGTCCAATCTCCGCAATACGGCCTCGATTTCAGTCTCTCCCAACAATTTCTTTGCATATTTCTCTGCAGAATGCTTGGCATCGACGGAATTTAGGTGACGGTAAGGGACTGCTTACTGAAACGCCCTTGTTTGATCTGCTTTGTAGCAAGAGCAAGTACAGCGAGCACTTCGACCAATATCTTGACCACGATATCGATCATAGAAGGAGTGAACGGGATTTGTATATATATATGAAGGCGTTTAAGGAAATTTGCGACGCATTCAAATAGCTCAACGAGGGCATCATAGCTTGCGGTGACCCTACTAGCTGCCTAATCGACCGAAATAGTATGGTGAGGACTCAGTGGAAAGTAGAGGATATACATACAGTGAGCAGAGCATCAACGCCGACTAAGATCGCTTTCGCAGGTGGAAACGGCATCTGAGGGCAGAAGGGTGAAATTATGGGATGGGAAGATACCAATTGATTCTATGGTACTCACAAGGGCCTCGCCGAGGGTACCAGAAACCACATGGAGGAACTGGACTACGGGGTTAAGGCAGTTGATTAATTTGCGATGCTTGTCTCGATAAATTTTGAATCCGTTTTCTTTGTCTTGAAGCAACTGAAAGATAGCATTTGCGGAGTCACAGTTCTGAATCTGCTCGGCGAATGGATGCCCGGTAAGGTCGATTCCTGTCTGGGTTGCGTAGTCGGCCAAGGCATCAAGGATCAGCTGAAAGTTAGAAGAGGCGGTTGTTATCGAGGACATGGAGCTAGCGGACAGCGTTTGAGTGCTTTACTTGTGAGAAGAGGTGGTGTCGACAACGATGGGGGGAGGATCAGGGGGGCAGATGGCGCTGGCCGCCTGTGGCAGCTAATTACTAGTACTGGTATATTAGGATAAATAGCCCATCACGTGAGAATTATGGTAGGCCTTTGGCTGATGGTCTGTCAAAAAGTAGACACCGAACGATCACTGGCCTACTTAGCTGTAGAGGCAGGTCTCATCGTTATTGCAGAGACTGTACAGAGGACTCGAAAACATAACCTCTCCTAGTTCGCGACGAGGCCAGCGGTAACGCGGCGACGGGGACTACTGATACCCCAACCGAAGGGGCTATCTGTCTCCACTGGAGACGTGTTGGATGGTGAATGATCGGCGAAACTGAGGCTACTCGATTGCGAGCCTGATGATGGGGGCTCCCGAGTCTGGACATTTGAGTGGTCCACTTAAGGATTCATGAGTGTGACGCAAGGAATTTTTAAGAATAGGCCAGCGAGAGAACTTGAGACGTACTTATGGGAACCCTTCGAGGAAGGTGGTGACAACGAAGAGGTGGGCATGGGGGTTAATCATTATATTGCCGATGGCGGGGATGTGTTCGTAGCGAAGGTGCGACATTTCCACAGTCCAGGCGTATAACTGAAAGCAGCTAATTACGAAGACATAACAGCGACTGTAGCGGCCAACGAATGTCTAGGCCGTCTAGGTGCCACGTCATATTGAGCAAGCAAAAGGTGACAAGGGAAAATTCAACGAATGGATTTCAGGCGCGCCTTGGCGTCTAAGCGTGGTACCAATGTTGTTGTCACGTGACAGCCTCGGCATCCGTTCGCTTTCAGTTTATGCATCACGGTAGCGTTAGGCGGACGATCAAAAGATAATAGCATCTCATAAGCATCACTGTAAAGTACACTACATGCTACATGGGCTTGGGTTACAAGGCACTGTGCGATCGTGCATGCCTTTAGTTTAGATGAGTGATGAACTCTGGCTGGCGAGCAGTGGGTTTCAATAACTACCCAGCGCTGAGGCGTTGAGGTACGAGACTTTGGTAAACACGAATCATGGAAATAAGTTGATTCTTCAATTGGACGCCTGGGGGTGTGACACAACGCCGACCGACTACCCTCGACTCGCTGCCTGAGTTCTACTTCACTAGCTTCGCTACTGACGTTACATCTCCTTGCGGTAATGGGGAGATTGGGGATGTTGGCACTTGGCTAGGGCCATGGGACATGTTGTAGGCTGCAAGAGGTACTGGCATAACTCGTTATTTCTAGCTGATCCTCATTTTGATTCAATGCACATATTTCATATATACAGCCATAGCAACGCGTAAATATTATCTTACATTGGGGAATCGATAATACACACATGGAAATTAATACGGCAACACAGAAAGATCACAGTGATCTAACAGAAGTAACAGTCGATTGAAGTATGGGTGAAAGAAGACGTATAAAGGATGGGACATAGTACACTAAGTACAGACCGTAATGAGAATTGGTGGGATGAGGAGTGGGTGCCTGAAAACAAGTATCTGCACCCATCAAAATCGACTACTAGTCATTCCAACACTGATCAATGCGACTCTGACCTGTCCCAGCGGTGGACAGTGACAGGGTGATCAGAGCGCTCACGTGCAGCGATGAATGGCGCTATGGCCTTCTCATCAGGTCCAAATGATGTCTTATACCCTTCTATATGAAGGCTTTCCAGTGCAGGAAACACCCCTTTGGCTGATACACCAGAAGGATTTTCCAGCACAGACGCAATGAGTGGCCACAACGTGGTAGATATACGCAGGGTCCGAACAGCAGAGAACAGGTGAAAAAGTTCCGCCCACTGGGCGTCCAAGTCCGTGTTGTCTTGCGGATCCAGGTAAAAACAGCCGTTGAGGATTTCGAATTGTGAAACGTTGGACAGGAGCACCGAAAACTGGCCGCATGTCTGTGCAATAGACGATATATTCCAATGTGTCATTCCGCTTATAATTCCCAAAACAAGTGTTTTGGGGTGACTCATCCCATCTGGTTGATAAAATTGGATTTCGGCGCCTCTACTGTTGAGAGACAGCGACACTTGATCGTACGACCCAAGCACCCCGGCATGACGAGTAAACTGAACGAGTTGTCGGAAATCAAAGACGAGCTCATTGAAGAACTTTATATTGATAGTTTGGACCCGAGGAGCATCTACTCGAGATACGAGGTCTTCAAGGTACTCGCTGACACCTCGGAACTGGAAGACGGTGAGGGATGGGAGGATAGCGCGTGTGAGCGGAGGTGGAAGTCGGACTGGGCGAGAATCCGGGGATTCGAATCCGATAATGAGAATTTCGAGCCTAGTGAGGGCAGAGAGTCCTGTGGCTATCGCCTCGGGTGAAATATAACCAATGCTCGGTATCCCGTAAAGGTGGAGATAGGCAAGGTCATTACAAGACAGAAGAAGCTTGGGTAATCCCGGAAAAGGAATGCGGAACAAATTAATGCTTTGTAGGCGTGGCGCGGATGCGCCCAAGAAGTCATCAGGAAGCGGCGGGCAAGAATGCGCTGCTGACCAAAGCTGAAGGACTTGCAATGTCGGAAACGGCTCCCTCATAATCTTGTCGAATCGCCCCCATGGTAAACCTGCTAGGGAGAACCAAATATGGGATACGCGGTCATGCTGCTGGAGTGCAGGAATGATGTTATCCTCGTTACCCTCTTCCCAAGAGCGCGACGATATTCCGATAGGTAAGGATGGCCACACATCCAGCATCTTCCTCACAGGTGTTTTGGCTGTGCAGAAAATGTACAGATGGAGACGGAGTGGGGATCCAAACACGACGTATCGCCATCTTTGGCACACGTGCACAAGCCTTTTCCAAGCCCGAGCCCATGCTCCACCAGGATCTCCGTACACCTGGGACATTTTATCCATTCGATGAAAATCAAAGATGTCGAGGAGGACAAGATCTGGGAGTGCCATGATTGTCACATGTGATGAAATATGGCCTGTGCCCCACACAATAAGTGAGTAGGGGCTGCGCACTGGAAACGCCGCGAATGAGTAACACTCACCCGGTCCTCCGAGCCCAAGCGTGCCTGATTCCTTCTGGTAGACTACGGCACACCTTGTCGTCTCGTCGATGTTAGAATGCCTCCCTATTTCCATTGGATAGTTGCCAGGTGGTGAATAATCGGCGATATTGAAGCTACTTGATTGTAAGCTAAATGGTTGGTGGCCTGTGGACGATGCAAGTACACCTACCGTGACTTAAATTCATGAGCGTGACGCCGGCATTTCATTAATTGGAAAGCGAGAGGGCATTGGACGTACTTGTGAGAGCCTTTCAGGGAATGTGACGACAACGAACAGGTGGGCTGGTGATACAGTAGTTGATACAGATCCGAGTCATGCGGAGGCGGAGACTTTCTCACACTGGCACTGCACTGCCTAAATCAATCTGTCCAATCTCCGAATCTCAGTAGATATTGCAAGCGATACGGATGGGTTCAGACACAATTCTGGGGATCCTGTTGTTCTGCGATGGCTGGTTGACCACTTTGTACGACTGGGGTGTGGACGCAACGCAGGGAATGATGGTACTTCGCTCAGCTAGCTAGCCTAGCCATTTATTGTCCTTTTCATATATTAACACGTTGTAAGTCGCACGATCTGCTGCCAGTGCTAAGACTACTATCACGGGTTGGGAGTTTCAAAAATTTTACCAAATCATGAATAGAAAAGCATCGGCAGCACTTTTTTCCAATCTGACTTTGGAGTCGATGTGATTACATCTGAACTATCCCTCTGAACTCTCATTTGTTGCATCGGAAGGAATCTGAGTGTGCAAGTCCCAAAAAGTGGGAGTTTCAAAAATTTCGTCACGGATTGTCACGCTGACTCATACAGCCGAAAGTATCTCCGCTTCGGCTATGCTAATGGACACGTGGCTTTGTGAACGGGACGCACCGACGCGACACGTTAGCCGAGTGGTGGACTTCGAAATCTGATGGCGTCGAGCACATGTAGTCTCGCAGATTCACTCTTTCATCTGTATCTCCCCTCCCACTGCTCTGAATGATCTATAATTTTACATGAGACTTGCATGATATGGATAGATGATACCTTGAAAATTTTACAGCATTGTGTTGAGAAATGCCTGAACCCGAGACCATTTTAATCAATTTTTGAGTAGTCCCCTATATTATCAGCAAGATTGCAAAAGAAGGTACAATAAAACTTCTCTATTTCTTTGGTGATACATAATAAGGGGATATATGTGTGATATATCCAAGCAAAGATCAACTAATTTGCTGCACCGATCTCTTAAAAATTTGCAATTTTGAAACTCTCTGGTATTTTGCAACCCATAATCCACGATAAATATTGTAGTGTGCAGATCCCAAATCGGCATCAGGTCCGCGTCAGAGACAATTCACATCATGGTCGTGTAAATGGGCCTACGAGTACTGTATCACTCGTCTTCCTCCTTTCACTTCGCCCCTGCTGTCACCCATCCTTCGTCCCTCACAAGGCCTCACAGGCCTCACTTTTGGTGCTCCGACAATGATCCGGCCACGGCGCGGCACCAAGTGTCCTTGTCCGGCATGTGCCTCCGACGTCACCGCGGCTATGGCACCTTTTCCCCTTGCGCCAATGAATCCCCTGTCGTGCCGCATCTCTTTCCCTCTCCCAAGCTCGTTTTCGCTACGTACCTCGTGTTTCTCAACTTCCCCATCGATCCTAGCTCACCTTGCGTCTCCAATTGTCCCCCCTTTCATGGAAATTGCTTTTGTCACCTTTGTCACTGACTGCCAGTGCGTACGGTAGCCTCGCGATGCAACACACCACTGCGTTGTGAAATGAAGAGACCACGAAGGACTCGTCTTGGGAGCCTCCCATTTTCCTCTGAAGAACTTCTTGTGCGCCCCTTCAAGTCGCAAGCTGCTGCTCCTGCATCACCCGAAGCCCTGCTTTTGATACACCCTTCTTCTCACACCCGGCCCCTTGGTCTCCCTATACCGAGCGGCGCAGACCGTGAATTACATACCCCGTTTCCGTCTTGAACCGATCTTTTTGCCTGGGCTGGCCATTGACCGGATCGCCATACTACCCCTTTTAAGAGGTGAGGTAGACTGCCAACACCGCGTGTTAAAAAATAAACTGATTGGGCATGCTTATGCGTATGAAGGGGCCCGGGGGGGTGGACTTGGATTTTTCCGTGGTGTCTGATCACTTTTTAGGACGACGTGGTGAGGGATCGGAGAGCGGTGCTTTTATTACGCACAGAACTGTTCCTATTCTTAACGCTTACACTGGTGACAATGCGCGAGCGAGCGACGATGATGAATGGCAAAGTCCCTTTGCGACCGGTTGCCGGTTACCGGTTACCTCCCGTCTCATGAAGTACGTGATCTCATTCCCTTGAGCCTCAGTCTCAAGATCCCAAATCCTCGCATGCGCAGCATTTACGCTCTCCCAGGCCATCTGTCTTGTCACTCGCTGGTCCTACTCAAGTGAACATTGTTGGAGTCCATCCATAGCGGTGCGTCTATACAAGGCTGGCGTGCAGTGGGACACATCTTGAGAAGGACCACAATCTCTCTGTCCTTCCCTTTTGTTTATACCCAGACCGGTGACCACAGCATCACGAGCCAGATGCGACGTGTAACCCCCTCTCCGTATTCGACAACGTTCCCAAGGCCTACGCTGCCGTGACGCGTCACCAACTTGGTACTGGACTGTCCGTCCTGTGCCTCACTCTTGGGACAACGAGCGCCAACGTGGTTTACAAGTTTCAGGAGCATGGCGTCTGATGTATGGCTACTCTGCCTTGGGCTCGGAGAGGCATCCAACAGAAACGGAAGAAACCCCAATGACGACGAACGGTGAAAGTGGCACATGAATGTTAGAGACGTGGTCCCCTGTAACATCTCCGCCACGCCTCAATTTGAAGTGAATCGTCCAGTAATGGCGATGATAATGACGACACGCACCGCGATGGCACCCTCTATGAAGCAGAGGAGCTATACAGCTGCATATATATATCAGAACCCTGCCCTATTTCTAGATGATTGCCGCGACTGATTCAATATGCTATATACTTCATATAATCCACACTGGGCAACAATAAATGGTATCATATTCGAGGACTAGACTACACAAGGAAGTTCGTATGTCAACACAAAATATCACGGCGGGCTAGCCGAAACAACACCGAGGTATTGACGAAAGCACAGGCGTAAACAGGAGTAGCATACAAGTTAACAGCACAGAACGTGTGGAATAAAAATAGGAAAGCAGATATCTGCGCCCATCGAAACCGAACTGCT
>QFDX01004569.1:0-10866 GCA_003315875.1 Lactifluus piperatus | reverse complement strand
GTAAAGATGAAAAGACGTAAAGATGAAAAGAGGAAGGCATCATCGCCGCGAGCGGAGTGTGAACCATGCCGATGTCACACTGTGACAACGCGAACCAGTGGTGAACGCGAACCACCGGTTGACGATAGTACATTTACACCTGCCTGTGTCAGTGATCAGTCTGAAGATCTGAAGCCCTAGAACTCTTACTGTACACAAGGACTTTCAGCACCCATTAACTTTGGGCCTGGCAATCTCCCCCACAAATAGCTAAGCATCGTAACATACAACACCTCATTCTTTTTGCCACTGACTGCCAAAGACCGAGGTAAGCTACATTCGATACTATTGACATTCACCCTTACATAGTTGGCCTAAGTTTCTACAGTTAGACAGAATACCACTGAGTCTTTTTGCCCAGACTGAGTGATTCCTGCGTTAACCACAGATCCTTGGGAGCTACATGTATACGCGTTGAGTATTATACCAATATAAGGTGCAACACAGAGGCGAACATGAGAGGAGCTAACCGCGGAATTCTTTCCCACATTTGACCTTGTATATTTATTACGAACCTAATACATTGACGCTTCTAATCACACATCGTGGTAGGGGCCCAAGGTAGACGTGGGAATAATGTCTTGCAGACACGAGGACTACAGGTAAAGCCGGTAAAGAGTGAGTAAAGCGTATAAAGTTACACGAGGCGTGAGGCCCGTAAGAGGAGTGGTTGTACAAAGGACAAAGCAAAAGAAAAAAAAGAGCTCGAGCCGAAGAGCGACGGAGCGTACTGTATTCGGGAAAAAGCCGAAAATGGAAGGTTGAAAACCGTTGAATAATAATACTAATGAGTCTGCGGCCACACTGCCTCCTGAGCGGTAAACTCATTCCACAATATGCAAACTAATTGTATAAGATCCCTCCCCCTGCAAGAAACTTCTGTTTCAGCAACGACAATTTCATAGTTGAGAACACGACTCACCATCGGCACATGCACAAACCCAATGAGTTCCTCACCATTTGTCATGAGCTCGAACGGCCTGACGTCGTCGGGATATGGTCCCACTTCCGTCTCCCAGAAAGGCAGCTCAGACACGATGTCCTCCACAAAATATTTATTAGACTCGATTGACGTGCTTGGACCAACTCTGGCCCGGATAGTGTGTTTCTCATACTCGGCATCGCTACCACCATTCACATTGACCATATCCTCGACTATTTTTGAATGCAGGCGTCGGGCGCGGAGCGCGTTGAAGTCACGTATGACAAACATGCGGTGATTGGGACTGTCCCAGCAAATCCAGCGTTGCCCCGCGAGGTGGCTCGGGATATGGGCTGAAAGCCTGGAGAACATACATGATGAGCGCGGGCCCCATTTATTCCATGGTACGGCATCTGTCCTTGTAGATAGGTTAGCTGTGAGTTCTGCTTCTGCTATTATGGATAGCGCTTTGCGGGACAGTATGAGGGAGTATTGGTCTACTTCAAAAGCCTCTGTGGAGAGAGATAGTAACAGGTGGATGATGCCTTGCTTCCAATCATTCGAGAAAGGAAGTCGTTGATAGCCTGCAGGTGTCCGAGTGGAACCTGAAAGTCTCTCGGCACGGTAATCGTGGAAGATGCCGTACGTGTATCGCGTTTTGTTACGTAAAGGTGGGAGTGCGAGCTTACATATGCTCGACAATGACGGCTCGGATTCTTCTAATCGTGGAAGACGGTACAGGGCGATTGCACCCCGTTCCAAGACAGCGATGACATCAGGAGAAATCATAGAAAAGCTTGACTCGTGTACCTCAAGTTCACAGGTGATCTACAAGTTAGGTCTAATCAAATACTGGGATAATCGCTGCAGATCTTGGATGCTCACATTAACCACGTGACCAGTTTTCCATTCTACAAGATACCATCGACAGTGCGGGGAAATCCAATATCCTTGGTGCACATGCACGAGGACCATATCACCTAGGACTTCAGCTTGCGCAGTCAAGTTAACTTGATCAAAGATATTCGTGGATATAGTCAACACAGGGGTTGCAGCGAGAGGGTGATCATCGCCTGTGGAGAAATCCAAGAGCCGTAGGATAATCGCAAGTTCCCCGTGTATGTCACTTCACATCAAGGATCGCATTAACTATTGACACAGTGAGGGAGAAATGGTTGGAAAAGGAGGCTCACTCGGAAACAGATATGATCGCAGTCATATTATGCTCTATTGCAAAGACCCAAGCGGTCGCCGGCACACCATACGATTGACATTTGACCAAGGTCCAATTGACCTCACCCTGAGGCGATGACAAAGTAGGGTCATGGATTAAGAGGTAATAGTAACCAGGTATGAATCCGTGGTGCATTCCGATGAGATAACCATCGCAGATCCTGTACGTAAGGTAGTTCATCCCTTCCGGACATGGAATATCGCGAATGAGGGTACGCATCCTCAGAGCCTCCCATGCGCGCTCCCAACGCTGCACAGCTTCGATGCGACACTTCACAGACATGTCTGTCGACGGAATGTCCACGATACAAGAGTTATCTCGCAATAATATATATTGCAAGAGTGATGAATCTGCGATTAGTGTCGAGAACCCTTTACAGGTTTGTCTGCATGCGCGAATGTCGCGAGGAGGTAGAAAAAGAACGATCTCGTGTAGCAACTCGATAGAAAGCTTCTGCAGAAGCAAAGACATGGGTGTTGTGAGGGTGGGGCGAGGCGAGGCACCCAAACGAAAGTGAAAGTGATTACTAGTAGCCACCGGCAAGCGCCAACGAGGTCGCCTGGGCGCTATACTATACACACATAAAGGAAAGGATTGTGGGAAAAGCACGAGTTGGGTATATCAGACAGTGGAACCACTCGTTTCAATATCCCAGAATGTTGGAATACCAGCACCTGCGCGACGTTACCGAGATCAAGAATATTGGACCAGATAGTACACTTTCGATCGTGTTAGAGGGACATTAGCCTCGGCATTAGAAACGATCGAGATTTGAGACCAGCCGTCTCACATCTCGTCCGAGTCTCCGCTCCCAAGGATTTGCAGTGCACCTTCAGGTGCCTTGCCTATCTCAAACTGTCTCTTACAGCCTTAGCTTGCTTCGTCTTTGCCTTTTCCCGCCTCTGACGATAACCCCTTACGTCGCCTCGTGTACTAACATGTCGTCAATGGACCAGTGTCTCGACAGATCCTACTTACAACCTCGTCCGCGGTAGTCGCTTCTAACTTCTGATAGGTTTCTATCGTTACTCTCATGGCCGCACTGAATGCGTTACTCATTTGAGTAGATGTAGACTGCGACCGTGTATATATATATATGCTACGAAAGGATCAATAAAGCGCAACAAAGGCCTGTTTCACCTTTCTCAGCTCCCTCTTCCTTCTCGTGCGCGCCCTCTAAGTCTTTTCTGCTCATGCTCCGTCTTTGCCTCCTATCTGCTCTTCTCTGATTCGCTCATGCGTCTCAGCGCACGTACAGCTCCGCACGCAAGTTTTATGTCACCGAGAATAGAAAGACTCGGAACGAGAAGCGAATTTGAAAACACTTGCATTGCTATAAACAGTGGAGCACAGGAAAAATCCGTTTCCCCACCATCACCTTGAGCTTTAACCAAAGTCACAAAAACTATTCCAAGCTCTTGGGCACCAAAATGTGGGCATACATCACCACTCCAAGTTATGCAAGCTAATAGTATAACGTCCCTCCCCCTGCACGAAGCTTCTGCTTAGTAAAGTTAACTTTTATACTATAGGACACTGCTCACCACGGGCCTATGCTCAAATACAAGCAGTTGCTCGCCAACTGCCACGAGATTACCCAGATCGGCGGGAAATGGACCCAGTTCAATCTCGCGGTAAGGTAACTCCGATATGATGTCCTCTGCAAAACATTCATTCGACTGGATCGACGTTGTTGGGCCAACTCTAACCCGGATAGAGCACCGCTCATACTTGACGTCGCTACTGTCGTTGACATGGATTGTGTCTTCAGCTGTTTTGGAGTGTGCGCGTCGGGCGCGGAATGCGTTGAAATCACGCATGATGAGCCTGGGTGAAGTGGAATTGTCCCACCGAATCCGGCGTTGTCCCACACAGTGCATCGGGAAATATGCCGGCTCAGAGAACATATGTGATGCGCGTGGTCCCCATTCACTCCACGGCACTCTATCAGTCCTCTTAAATAGTTTGGAAGTATGTTCTGCTGCTGTGAATAACGCTTTGCGCGACAGCATGAGGATGTAGTTGACTGTGTGCGGAGTTTCTGTGGAACAGATGAATAGCATCAGGGGGACGATGCCTTGCATCCAGTCATCCGAGAAAGGAAGTTGCTGATAGCTCGCATGAGTCCAAGTGGAGCCTGAACGCATCTCTTGATCGTGGTGCTGGAAACAGTTGTACCTGTATTGCATTTTGCTGCGTAAAGGCGGGAGTGCGAGCGTACATATCCTCAACAATGAGGGCTCGGATTCTTCTAGTTGTGGAAGACGGAATAGGGTAATTGCATCCTTTTCCAAAACTGCGACAATATCAGAAGAAATCATGGTGGAGCTTGGCCCCAGTGTTGCGTGTCCACACTTGATCTAGAAATTTGGTCTGGCTGTGGCATAATTGCTGTAGATCTTGGACACTCACACGAATTACACGCCCTGTTTTCCATTCCACAAGATGCCATTCACAGAATTGGGTGTTGTCATTCGCCCCATATCCTTGTTTCACGTGCACGAGGACAGTATCGCCTAAGACTTCAGCTTGCGCCCACAAGGTATGAATATCAGTAAATCGCGGGACAATGGTCAATGCAGGGTTTGCAGCTAGAGGGTGCATCTCGCCCGTGAAGAAGTCCAGAAATCGCAATACAATCGTAGACTCGCTGGACTGCAAGCTTCGCATAAAGGATAACATGAGCCAGTGACATGGGGAGAAATAATTGGAAGAGGTGGCTTACCGGGATATTGATACAATAACAGTCATGTTAAATTCTGTCGCAAAGACCATACTGATCGTCCTTCCATATGGCTGTAAATCGACCCAAGTCCACTTGTCATTTCGGGGAGACGAAGAAAATGTAGGGTAGTATATCGACAGGTAGTGGTATCCGCGCTGGGCGTTGATATGCATTCCGATGAGGAAGTTATCGCAGATGCGGTAGTGGAGGTAGCTCATCACCTCTGGACATGGCACATCGCGTGCGAGGCGCATGCTCAGAACATCCCATGCACGCTCCCAACGCTGCAGGATTTCGTGACGACGTTTCACAGGCATGTCAGAAGACGGAATGTCCACGACGCAAGAATTCTCTCGCGATAATATATATCGCAGGAGTAAGGAATCTCGGACTAGATTCGAAAAACCTTTACAGGTTTGTCTGCACGCGCGAATATCGCGGGGAGGTAGACATAGAAAAACTTCATGAAGTAATTCGATGGGAAGCAACTGCAGAAGTAACGACATGGGCGTTGTGTGTGAAGGTGAGGAGGCATCCAAAACGAAAGATTGATAAAAGAGCGCCAAAACCAACATCGGCCGGTAACTCCGAGCCCTGTAACCGTACCTTGACAGCAGGCACAGCCACACACCGAGCGCTTGCTAGTACATATACACCTGCCTGTGTACTGACAGTGATCAGTCTGAAGATCTGAAGCCCTAGATCTATAGAACTCCTACTCTACACAAGGACTTTCAGCACCCATTAACTTTGGGCCTGAAATCTCCTCCACAAATAGCTTTGCATCGTGGCATACAACACCTCATTCTTTTTGCCACTGACTGCCAAAGACCGAGGTAAGCTACATTCGTCACCATCTACATTCCTCCTTATACATAGTTGTCCTAGGCTTCTACAGTTAGACAGAATACCACTGAGTCTTTTTGCCCAGACTGAGTGATTCCTGCGTTAACTACATATCCTTGGGAGCTATATGTATACGCGTTGAGTATTATACCAGTATAGAAGGTGCAACACAGGAGGCGAACACGAGAGGAGCTAACCGCGGAATCCTTCCCCCATTTGACCTTGTATACTTATTACGAACCTAATACATTGACGCTTCTAATCACACATAGTGGTAGGGGCTCAAGGTAGGCGTGGGAATAATGCCTTGCAGACACGGAGGCTACAGGTAAAGCCGGTAAAGGGTGAGTAAAGCGTACAAAGTTACACGAGGCGTGAGGCCCGTAAGAGGAGTGGTTGTACAAAGGACAAAGCAAAAGAAAAAAAGAGCTCGAGCCGAAGGGCGTACTGTATTCGGGAAAAAGCCGAAAATGGAAGGTTGAAAACCGTTGAATAATACTAATGACTAATATATACCTATTTTAAGACCACAAAGGCGGTAATCATTCTACTACAGTATATCTAGAGACAAATGAAATAATGAATTGATTGACGGTTAGTCAGCCGGTCGGCGTTGCTACAATACAGTAGTCGTCTGCAGTGGGACTACACTTCGAACAGCTTCTAATCATGTTTTTTGATGGGATGAATCTTGCGTTTCGAAGGTCTGCCTTCCTGCCAGCGCAGCTGTCGTAACGGACTGTTGGATATGTCAAGCTCTCCCGTCAGAGGATAGTTCTATTGATCATTTACTTCATGAACTTCGCATGAAAGGATTATAAATTGGCCGCAGTATGAGAGGTTACCGGTAACCGTCCTGCCCCGTATGTGGAGCCACCTTTTCACCTTTTCACACGATTGGAGAATGTCTACGCATTGGTCTGAGGTCATTATATATAATGTTTTAAGGTCAGCGCAACTCATACGCTCGAGGGCCTTCGCTTTCGCCTCTTTCAACACGTGTAGCTCCGTCGGAGTCCCTGCTCTTGCCTTCCACGTGCCCGCCCAATTTCACCTTCCCCGCTTTCCTCACCCTAGTTCCATTCATACATACCCCAATAGTTGAGAAACCGTTCGCTTTGTTTAGTTCTTCACACCCATCCTGCGCTCGGCTTATTGCTCTCATTCCGTTACCTTCAGTATTGCTGCGAGCCTCCTGGATTTCCGGCACGGAGACCTTAGTCCTCGGCCCCATCTGCTCTGTGGTGCACATTTCATCCACGCATCTCGGTTTCGCTTCCTCGTTGCACTACCACGTGTCTCTTTATGTTTTCGGTCATTGTCAATTCACTACGGTGGGTTCTTCGTTTGCTTTGTCTCGTCACCCTGGTCCAGGTTGTGTGCTGTGCCAGGCGCGGCGTCCATGACTGGACTTGAATTTCCTTCAAAACCTCCGCTTCTTTGGAGATAGACGTAGCAATAAGTATATGACGTGACGGTCCAGCATGGAGAGGATTCAAGTGCAGGATTCCAGTTCATGATGATGAGTGATGGGTAATTTTTCCGGCTTGCACTGCGTTGTTGAGGGCATCCTTCCAGGCTTGGGGCATAGCATTCGCGTCCAGAATCGCGGCAGGATATGCAGCAGACCATGCGGGAGAGCCTACTTGTAGAAAGGGCGGAGGAGCTGCAGCCTGACGCTTGAAGAGCGTATGTACGGGGTGTTCGTCATCGTGATACCAACGATCTGGAAGAAGGCCTTCTGGTTGTTCTCGTGTCTTGGGATTCATCCTGAAAGCAAAGAGCTTGCAAAGAGCTTGAATTTACAACTTGAGGGGGAATATACACCCTATATGATAGCACACCTGTACCTACACTTAAGTTGACACTCCTGACATACCGAATTGGTAGGCTTTACGCCCCACCATTTCATTCAGAAGCAATTACTTGGCCTCCATCACTGGAGTACCGACAGTAAACTGCTTTGTCAATGTTCCTTATTTAGTAGACTTCCAAACATGACGCACTGCCACACTAGATTTCCTGAGCGGTAAACTCATTCCACAATATACAAACTAATTGTATAAGACCCCTCCCCCTGCAAGAAATTCCTGTTTCAGCAACGACAATTTCATAGTTGAGAACACGACTCACCATCCGAGTCGGCGCATGCACAAACCCAATCAGCTCCTCACCATTTGTCATGAGCTCGAACAGGTCGTCGGGATATGGTCCCATTTCCGTCTCCCAGAAAGGCAACTCAGACACGATGTCCTCCACAAAATATTCATTAGACTCGATTGACGTGCTTGGATCAACTCTGGCCCGGATAGTGTGTTTCTCATACTCGGCATCGCTACCACCATTCACGTTGACCATACCCTCGACTATTTTTGAATGCAGGCGTCGGGCGCGGAATGCGTTGAAGTCACGTATGACAAACACCCGGGGATTGGGACCATATTTGTCCCAACAAATCCAGCGTTGCCGCGTAGGGTGGCTCGGGACATGGGCTGAAAGCATGGAGAACATACATGATGAGCGCGGGCCCCATTCGTTCCATGGTACAGCATCTGTCCTTGTAGATAGGTTGGCTGTGAGTTCTGCTTCTGCTATTATGGATAGTGCTTTGCGCGACAGTATGAGGGAGTATTGGGCTTCGCGAAATAGCGTTTCTGTGAAGAGAGATAGTGACAGGTGAATGATGCCTTCCTTCCAATCATCTGAGAAAGGAAATCGTTGGTAGCCTGCAGGTGTCCGAGTGGAACCTAAAAGTCTCTCGGCACGGTAATTGTGGAAGATGCCGTACGTGTATCGCGTTTTGCTACGTAAAGGTGGGAGTGCGAGCTTACATATGTTCGACAATGACGGCTCGGTTTCTTCTAATCGTGGGAGACTGCACAGGGCGATCGCACCCCGTTGCAAAACAGCGATGACATCAGGAGATATCACGGAAAAGCTTGGCTCGTGTGCTCCAAGTTCGCAGGTGATCTACAAATTAGGTCTAGTCAGGTCGAATACCCAGGGCGGATCTTGGATACTCACATTAACCACGTGACCAGTCTTCCATTCTACAAGATACCATAGACAGAGCGGGTCATCATCATTGACCCAATGTCCTTGATGTACGTGCACGATGACCATATCACCTAGGACTTCAGCTTGGATATTCAAGTCAATGTGATTAAAGACACTCTTGAATATAGTCAACACAGGGGTTGCGGCGAGAGGGTGATCATCACCCGTGAGGAAGTCCAAGAGCCGTAGGATAATCGCAAGTCCCTCGTGTATGTTACTTCACATCAAGGATCACATTAACCATTGACACAGTGAGGGAGAAATGGTTGGAAAGGGAGGCTCACTAGGAAACAGATATGATCGCAGTCATATTATGCTCTATTGCAAAGACCCAAGCGGTCGCCGGCAGTGCCGGCACACCATACGGTTGACATTTGACCAAGGTCCAATTGACCTCACCCTGAGGCGATGACAAAGTAGGGTCATGGATTAAGAGGTAATAGTAACCAGGTATGAATCCGTGGTGCATTCCGATGAGATAACCATCGCAGATCCTGTACGTAATACGGTAGTTCCTCCCTTCTGGCCATGGAATATCGCGCACGAGGGGGCGCATCCTCAGAACCTCCCATGCACGCTCCCAACGCTGCAGCGCTTCTATGCGACACTTCACAGACATGTCTGTCGACGGAATGTCCACGACGCAAGAGTTATCTCGCAATAATATATATTGCAAGAGTGATGAATCTGCGATTAGTGTCGAGAACCCTTTACAGGTTTGTCTGCATGCGCGAATGTCGCGAGGAGGTAGAAACAGAACGATCTCGTGTAGCAACTCGATAGAAAGCTTCTGCAGAAGCAAAGACATGGGTGTTGTGAGGGTGAGGCGAGGCGAGGCACCAAAACGAACGTGGAGTGATGATAACCAAGCGCTAACCGAGGTCTCCTGGGCGCTATACTCAGGCTATAACTGTACACACATAAAGGATCGTGGGAAAAGCATGAGTTGGGTATATTGGACAGTGGAACCACTTGTTTTCAATATCCCAGAATGTTGGAATACCAGCACCTGCGCGACGTTACCGAGATCAAGAAAATTGGACCAGATAGCACCCTTTCGAGTTAGAAGTTCCTTAGCCTCGGCATAGATTTATTAATAACCATCGAGATTCGAGACCACGCATCCCTTAATAGTAGCCATCTCACATCTCCGCTAGTCTCCGCTCCCAAGGATTTGCACCTTCAGGTGCCTTGCCTCTCTCAAATTACCCCTTACGGCCTTAGCTTGTTCGTCTTCTCATTTGTCCGCTTCTTACGGTAATCCCTTACGTCGCCTCGTGTACTAACATGTCGTCAATGGACCACAGTGTCTCGACAAATACTACTTACAACTTCGTTCGCCGTAGTCGCTTCTAACTTCTGATAGGTTTCTATCGTTACTCTCATGGCCGCACTGAACGCGTTACTGCTTTGAATAGATGTAGACTGCGACTGTGTATGTATGTATACATGCTACGAGAGAATCAATAAAGCGCAACCAAGGCCTGTTTCGCCTTTCTCAGGAGCCCGTTCTCGTGGGCGCCCTCTAAAGTCTTTTCTGCTCATGCTCCGTCTCTGCCTCCTATCGGCTCTTCTCGGACTCACTCATGAACCTTGGCGCACATACAGCTCCGAACGCAAGATTTATATCACCGAGAATAGAAAGACTCGGAACGAGAAGTGGACTTGAAAGTACTTGCTTTGCTATAAACGGTGGAGCACAGGCAAAGATCCATTTCCCCACCATCACCTTCCGCTTCAACCAAAGTCATACACAACTATTCCAAGCTCTTGGGCACCAAAATGTGGGCATACATCACCACTCCAAGTTATGCAAACTAATAGTATTACGTCCCTCCCCCTGCACGAATTTTCTGCTTAGTAAAGTTGATTTTTATACTATACTATGACACTGCTCACCACGGGCATACGCTCGAATACAAGCAGTTGCTCGCCAATTGCCACGAGATTACCCAGGTCTTCAGGAAATGGACCCAGTTCAATCTCGCGGTAAGGTAGCTCAGATATGATGTCCTCTGCAAAACATTCATTCGACTGGATTGG
>QFDX01004544.1:0-34389 GCA_003315875.1 Lactifluus piperatus | reverse complement strand
GGCGCCCCGAGAGGTAGGCAGTTATTGCAAAAGTAGTCAAGAACCCGGAGAGAAGCAATGCAAAGCCGAGGGTGGCGACGAGGATGGTACCTAGCAGTGGATTGAGAATGTGATGGAAACTACAGGGGAGGGGACACTTACCCAAGAAAAGGAAGACGCCAGCGGAGAATGCGAAGGCAACGCAAAGGGCAACTGTCAGGGCCACAGAAAGTGTGGCAAGTGACACGACACTATAAAGAGGCAGATGTGAAACCACGCGCAGGAACCCAACGAAAAGTATAGGTGCATACATGAATGCGAGTACAGGAAAGAAGCTGAAAGCGATAAAGATGGAGAAGAAGACCTGCAAAATAATCGGAGCTGGATTAAACCCGGGATGATAATAGATAGGCAGCTCAAGATATTCACGAAAGGGATGGGGTATGCCGAGAACAGTGACCTAAGAAGATCCCAAATAGGGAGAACATAGTTGTGTTCAATACTAGAGAGAGGATCTGTGTCAGCCCTGAGATAAAAGTCTGAGTAGAGCTAAGAAACACACTTTTCAAAAGTTTCCCGCACAGCTGCGGCACTGTTGTCAAAGTAAGGGGCGAGGGTATCTTGGGGTTGGGGTGTCTTTGCTTCCATTGGCCGTTAGGAGGTGGTCGTTAGTAATCCGAGTTCTGAGTCCGGTCCGAGAGTGCTGATGAGTCCACGTGACCACGGCCAAATTCGGCCCGGGACTGGAAAACTCACAGAACTGTCCTTACTCCCACCATCTCACATTGGTCGTTGTCAGAGTCAGAGTCAGTCAGACATTCAAACGCGGACACGATAAATCGGGACCTGCTTTGACCGGTGTGCTGGGCGGCACAGTGCACACTAGGCCGCACGTTGGCCTTTGTAGTACGGTCAGTGACCACAAGATTGTGACATAACTAGCATAAGGTCAACTCTCCTGTAAACATTTCCACTGAACAGGAAAACACTCAAAGTGCATCGAGTGGGAGAGACTACCCTCAGCAATTGTCGACCCGAATGTCCCTGCACGTCGTGTAACAAAAGTTAATACAGACCTACGATAGAACGTACAACGAAACTATTTTGAGAATAATTACAGATTGCACTACAAGACACTAGTCTATTCACTGTGCATTACTTATTACTTCAATCAATCTGTAGAGATAACTAGTGCGGTTCCAGTCACTATTGGAGAGCTGAGAGCTCGCAGATGAGGACTCGATATTGGGTTTGCGGCCATCTTTCATCTAACCTCTAACTAAAACTTTGAATTGTCGAGTTTTCCGAGGCGTGCTGATCTTCATCTGCCAGTACTAAACGAGGTAACGAAGGAAGGTGAATGTGCGTAACTTCTTTGTACCCAGCACGGGAATCACTTACATCCGAAACAATACAAAGGGAGAACGAAGCACCCAGAGAGAATTGCAAGAGTATTCAAGAACCCGGAGAGAAGAAATGCGAAGCTGAGGCTAGTAATGAGGATGGTACCTAGCGGTGGATTGAGAATGTGATGGAAACTCCAGGGAAAGGGACAGCTTACCCAAGAAAAGGAAGACGAAGGATGCGAAGGCAACACAAAGGGGGACGGCGACTGTCAGGGCCACAGAAAGTGCGGCAAGTGGCACGACACTATAAAGCAGAGATGAAGACCTGCAAAATAGTGGGAGACTGGATTAAACTCGGGGTGATAGTAGATAAAGCAGCTCTATATATTCACGAAATGGATGGGGAGAACATATCTGTGTTCGAAACTGGAGAGGATTCTGTGTCAGCCTTGAGATAAAAGTCTGAGAAACGCACCTTCCAAACCGTTCTGTGGCATTGTTGTCAAAGTAAGGGGCAAGGAGGGTATCTAGGGGTGTCTTTGCTTTTGTATCCATTGGCCATTAGGAGGTGGTCGGTAATCCGAGTTGTGAGTCCGAGAATGGAGAATGGTGAGCTGAGTCCACCCCTTCGCCACCGTGACCATGGTCAAATTCGGCCCGGGACTGGAAAACACCATTGATGTCGTTGTCCTCGTCGAGCAGAAAGCTCAATTCTCTGGAGACTCGCGTTCATCAGAGCGCACTTCATGCGGGAAGGGTCCGTCTCTCTGTCTCTATCAGCTTAAATGCTTTCATAACCCAACCCTCTATGCATCCGCAGCCTCTTGCCCAAAATGAAATCGAAGCACTCGCTCCTGATCCCTACGCACGCACAAATGCTATCAACTTCCTTTTGGCAGCTGTATCCAAGGTTTAGCATGTATATGTACTGTCGTGCTCATTCTGCTACTGCAGGGCCTTCTAAAGTTGATGAGAGATGCCAACGGGAATCTTTCGTATCGTGCGGTCCAAAAAAATGAACTAGACGCGTAAGGAGCAAGCCTCTTTCTATCAGACGTATCGCCCTTGACTTTTACCCTAGAAAAAAAGGATTGAGTGGGGAGGAGACCATGGTATTAGGTCACATTCAGGCTGCCGCAACGCAGGGTAACTATTCTCGATTTTCCACCCCGAAAGACTGCTTAGTTTTCATTGTCCAGGTATATGGACTAAACATCTGAAAGCTAAAACTGAGCTCCATCAGACGGTAATCGATCGTTGTTTGAAGTCCCTTGTTCAAAAACAGCTCATCAAATCTGTTAAAGGCGTCAAGGTTTATCTGTCTGTCATGCACTCCGATGATCATTCTGAAATTTTCAACCCTTCGTAGTATCCAACGCGCAAGATTTACATGATGGCTCATCTTGAGCCGTCTGTCGAGCTTACGGGAGGACCGTGGTATACAGACAACGAGCTCGACACCGAGTTCATCAAGCTGCTTTGTAGTGCCTGTCTGCGATATATCAGGGAGCGGGTATGTTGCTACTTATTTCATTGTCCTTCCTGATAACCAGACAAGATTTAGACACTCCCAAAACACAAACACGACGATGGCTGTCTGTCTTCGTCGCAGCCTTTATACCCGGTCTCTGCCGGCATTTCCTACCCAAATGCCAAGGAAGTTCTCACCTTCCTTAGTAAGAGCAAGATTACAGAGACCCAATTTTCCGAGGAACATGTTGAGATGCTACTTAACGTGTTAGTACTCGATGGGGACATTGAACGGGTGCGACTTCCATGCCGCTATTGGCCTTTCGACGCCTCTGTTGAATCTTATATGATAATAGCTTCCAGCCTTTGGCACTTTTATGTGGGCGGACAAGGACATGGACGATGGCACCTTCGGCGAGTCCTCTAGTGAATCAGAAAAGGAGCAAAAGAGAAGGACAGAGGCAGGGAAGAATCAAGCCAGGAGTAGGGGAACTACGCCAAGTTCCGAGGATGAAGACCAGCGTCCACGAAGGAAGTTGTCCAAAAAGGTACAACCGTTAGGTGACAGACGAAGGAAGAGAAAACGCGGTGCTAGGGATGTGGACTCCACCAGTGAAGGCAGCGACACAGGCGGCAATTTCAAAGGTTCAAAGAAGCGGAAAGCGAAAACCAGCAATGACGGCAGTGACGATGAAGATGGGCAGGAGTCTAAACGTATCCTGTCTGCGTTGACGAGCACCTCGAGATCGATGGCGAAGGGGAGTTACGTGTCGGACTCTCAGTCTGAGACACGTCCTTTAGCTTTGGACATCAATTCGGAGGAAGAGTCGAGACCCGCCCGGTCGCACGCAAAGTCACGAAAGTCTGCCAAACTGTTGCGATCCAAGCAGAAAGCTCGCACGCCTTCGCCCGTAGCATCTTTGGAAGACAAGATGTTGGGGCGTTCATACGTGTATCGGGCTGTACGTCAGGAACGCGTAGCATTGGGTTGGTCCGAAGCCCCGTGTGGAAGATGTCCCGTGTTTGATTTCTGCAAAGAAGGGGGACCAGTGGAACCTAGCGGGTGCGAATACTACGGAGAGTGGCTAAAGAAAGCTGCTGTCGCTATGGATTCTTGAATAAACCAATGTCATGGTCAGGTGACCACCCTCTTCCAAATTCAATCCAAGAACAAACTCAGAATTCAGTGTTCAGCGCTGGTCAGCCTCAAAGTGATACTTCTTCACGATGACCCAGTTCACACCCTACCTCACGTATCCTGGCGGCTGCCCTGCTTTTTTTACCGATCTTCATCTTAATTTTTCGCGATGGCTGCGACTTGTGGCCCTCATTCCACTTGTCCATGCCTCGATTGGTGGTATATCCTACGATGAACTTTGTTCTCATCTTCTCAATGTTTTCCCGTCATCCAATCCCTCGAGCGTTCTTGCCGTATCAGTCGAACGAATACGGTCATCTGTCACCGAAATGCTTCTTGAAGAGCCCTTCTTTGTCGTAAGATTACCTCATCCCTGCAAGGTCTATAGTTCCTCACGTCCTTGCCACTCATCATAGTGCCCTCTTTCCGACAGTAAATCTTCATTATCAACATCCCGCTGGATTTATGAACCGTCTTTTGATCCTGATCCTTCTCGAATCTCCTTTGCCTTCAGCGTCCTGCGATGTATAAACTTGTCTCCTGGCAGGGCTGTCTTTGATCTCCTTTCCGGACTTACATCTACCGCACTCCTACCAGCTATTTCAGAGTTGAATGGTTCAGGATCCTGCCCACAACGGTATTCTTGGACCTAGTATCATGCCCATAGTCACTCATCTTCGCATAGTGCTTCTACACCTGCCGTCTGTGCTCTCGTCCCCACTGTTTTCGGATCATCTGCCACGGTCTCCCATGGTAGGGTCGTGCCAGGTCCGCCAGATACACTGCAACCACCGCCCCCGGGACCAGACTCGTCAATAATCCCTGATCCTCCTCGACCTCGAGAACCCTTAATCTCACCTAATGACAGTGTCTCTGTTGGGGTGGGATCAGAGACGCCACGAGAGAACTCTCACCTTGACACGACCTACGTATTCAGTCACCTTTCTCGACCCTACGAGCGACATTGTGATATACCTGAACTGTCTTGCACCAATTCTTATTTAGCGGAAGACCTGACTACGAATCCGGCAACAGGTGCACAACATAAAGAGTTCTCGAATTTCTCAGGCCATCCGGACCAACTGCAGAGCCCTTTCTCCACTGCTCTGTCCGATTGTTCCGGCAGTACTTATGCAAAATTCCCGCTGTTCTTGCCTAGTCAAACACCCAATCGGGTTCCTTCGCCTCGGGCTAGTCTCTCGCCGCAAGCGTCTAGCCTCACGCACGAAGTTGAGCGTTCATCGAAAGCTAGTCCAATGCGTTCCAGAAGCGATTCCCAAAACAATCATACGCGATCTGACCCGTTGCATACGTCAGTGCTGCAAAAGGTTGATATTGGGATTCATCTGAGTTTAGAAGGTGGTATTTCTTCACCCCATGGCCAATCTCTTCACGCTAGATGTCTCACAACCTTGAAACCACCGTTTTTGCTGGAGTGGCCAAATCTACTCGGAACCCATTCTTGTCCCCAGACGCCTTCTGTGAAGCCTAATCAAGGACCGCATTCTCAGTCGACCGGTTATACGAACTCAGCGGAAAAGGGTGGGCAAAGTTCGGACTCTGGGTGCATCACTCACGAGGCCATTCCCTCAGGGGTTTCACCCGCTTTGCGCGATTCTGCACCAAGTGAGACAGTACGTGTATAGAATCTTGGGAACCGTCCAGTGAAAGTTGATATGCGGATCTCTCAAGGTACCCAAGCGAGCGACGTGTTTTATCGCGCCGGTCTGTGTCGACATCCCCAACGCGCCATTCTCCACTCCCCCCGCACGTCCGTGTAAAGCCGGAACACCGTCTCTTTTCGCCTCATTGAATTTTGGTGGCCATGAAGATTCTGGTCGTGCTTGCGAAAGACAAATCGACTTGCTCAATCCCTCAGATAATAGTGAATTGCCCCCACGGCCGGAGAGAAACAGCCGCACCCCCCTGAGTCCATCTACTACTCTGCGTTCAAATCCGAGACAAAATCCATCTCGCCTCGGAACATCTCGTCCGTCAGTTATTGTATACAAAGTCGCCACGGGTCCAAATCTCGCCAAATCAAAGGATGTTATTCGTGTTTCCTATGGAGAGAGAAAACAAAATCGAAATCCTGTCAAACGTTTAGGCCATGTAAGTAATAAGCATGACCTAGGACGCCACATTAGTCACTGAAACTACATGACAAGGTAAAGGTAAACGATGCGGCGAAACATCTGAGTAGGAGGTTGTCACGAATTGAATTCTGTCTTGATGAAAGGCGCGTTTCCCCCGCGGGCTTGAAAACGGCCGGTACAAAGCGGTCAGGCAAGTCACCATCTGCTGAACGCATTGAGGGGGACATGGCTTGGGACTTCGGGGTGAGTTCACAGACGTCCACATGTCTTGTGGATGTACATCGTCCCCAAATTCGCGTGGGTGGTCTCACTAGCGTACGCATGATACCTCGCACTGTGGTTGGTGGGGAGATAGGTCCTGGGACTATTCGGCCTTCCACGTAGACGTTGACTCGCTCAAGGAGGGCGTGGTGGTGATTGTATCATACCGCTTTAGTCACTTTTCTAGTGTAGTTAAATGGTTTTGGTTCTGTTCATGATGATGCAGCTTTGGTCTCCCTTTTCAAGTTGTATTCAATTCAAACTCAAGCCTAAAACCTAAAAACTTAAGCTACTTAATTAAGGCCGAAGGACCAGCGCCTAAACATGCGAGACATGGCATAGGACATCGATCACTGTTATTTCTTTTTCTTACAACGACTAGAGACTATGGTATCATCAACAATACAGAGCATTGAGCATTTCATACAGCTATAGATTCGACGGCGCTTTAGGACGTAGCAAACCCCCTCTGTATCATCAGAGGTAAAACATACTTTCCTTTAGCTTCCCCTTAACTCCACCATTCCAAAGCTTCTCAGCTTCCTTAAATACATCCTCCTCGGCCGTGGAACTGCTAGTTGACGTGGTATTAGCTTCCGAGAACCCCATAAGAAGCTTATGAAGGTAGCATCGACCACGTTCGCAGGCGAGATCAGCGTAGTACGCGGGGGCCGCCAAGCTAACAGCCTTCGTGGCTCTAGCAAAGGTATAACTGACGGCATTGGTTAAGCTCTGGAGGCCATCGGCATTCATTTCCATTTCATTGCAGATAACGTAATAGTGCGTTGGGCGAGTAGTGCCTTGTAATCCCCCATGAGCCTGGAGGAAAAAGTCAAACTCGTAGATCGCAGTGACACCACGGTCGACAATTGTGCCCGGTTTAGGGTTCCCGTTCGGATCAGCGTTGGCGGCCTCCGTGGGGTAAAATCGAGTGTGATGTCTCTTGCCACAGATGACCACAGTCAACTTTGGACGATAAGCGCTTTGGGCGGTGTCAAACTTCCTAAAAGATGCCCGTATCTTTGGAATCTCGTCGCCGACGACGATGGAGAATTGGCCCTGAAAGCAGGTAACATTAGGTGGACAAAACTGAATAAGTATCATGGGCAGACCTCAGAGACGCCATCACGGTAAACCAGGATCCTTTGAGGAAGGTCTTTATTCTTGGCTCGGTAGGCTAGCAAACGCTCCTCCATCATGTCTCTCAAGTCTGTGATCATCTGGGAGAGGAATCAATGTGCGTTGGGATGGCGATGACTAAAAGAGCCGACGGACCTCCTTTTTAGACTCTTGGATACGCATGCTGGCGGGATACTGGCTGAAGCGAAGGTCTGCACTTGCCACAACAGCGGCAATGGATGGCGTTCCCTTGACCGTTGACGGTCCTGGATGGGTGACGTCCATTCCGACAAGCATGGTGGGGGGTTGACGAAGTTTACTTATGGACGCCTCATCCACACTGTGATTGACGCCACCGAGCTTCATGTTTACCTTGAGTGCCACATTGGCATAGTACTGTAACTGGCCTCGATCTTTCCTGATCTTTCCTGCCTGCACACAAACATTCGGAACGTCCAAGTAGACATCGCACAGATGCTTCAACCCAGAGTAAATATGCTTGTCATTGCTAGATAGGATGACGAGCAAAAAGGCGGGCTTCTGTTTCGTCGCCATCAGGGCGTTGCGGATAGCGTTGATGGCTTGGGTCCGAATGGGATCTTGGAGGTCCTTTCGCGGAAGTTCTGCCACAGCAATCAGAGGAAAAGTTGGGATGACACTGATTCCACAAGTTTTGCACATCGAGGTAAAGCCATTAATGATGCCGCGTAATTCGGGATCTTGGGCGCCGCTAAATTCCTCACGATGGTTGCCATCCTTGATGACTAGTACTGTCCACGGGCCAAGCTTGGCACCTTCCGCGAAGACGACATTCCGTAAATTCCAGCTAGCCCTATCGTCTACGCTCTGTTCGCCTTTCCCGTAACGGATGCGAGGAGGAGTCAAGATACGAGCAGGGACGACTGCCATGTTGTTGCCAATGGAAACCCCGAACACGTCCAAAACAGGGGAGACATTAGGGCCTTGCATAAAACCGAGTTCGCGCAGTCCGCCGACCGTGATAGCGTTGGCATTGACATTGGGAGGCTTAGCAGAGACCTTGATCATCTCACCTGTCTGTTCGTCGAAAAGCTTTCCTCGGAAGGGCTGTCCGGGAAGAATGGTGCACACTTCAGGGGGGAGGTAGACGGACTTGTTGCCACCTCCCACGTCAATGAGAGGAAGATCCGGATAACGCAGACTGATTTTGTACTCTGAAGTCGATAATTAAGTTGGCGGCCGTCCTAAGGAAAAAAAAAGAACCTTACTGCGTCGGAAGTACTCCTCGACGGTGACTATGCCACCAAGTTCCTGCGCTTCGAATTTATGTTGCTTTGCATTAAATTTCGCCAACCGCTTCACCGTCTTTTGGTGGCCGAGATGATCGGTTTTGACCCTGACGCGCTGTACAAACGCGGATATTCTCGCGCCAAAGCTGACCCGCTCGAATATGATCATCGCCTCCGCCAGATTACCTTCCGAGTAGAAAGCAGTTGCGCAAACATTAACGTTGACCATGAGTTGATTGAAAGAAGGTCTGACTGAAGAGTAAAAACCCCTCCAAGCCTCAAGACCACCACCAAGAGGATACGGCGTCGACGCTGATGGGAAGAAATATCGGTTCCTACCAACAAGGACGCCACCGCCTGGCTGGGTACGGTTTGGATGTACACTTAATACGAGGTTCAGCGCAGATAAGACGGGGAGGATGTCGTAGTTTCGGTATCGTTCGTGGCCAACGAGATATCTACGCGGAACTATCGGTTGGAGGGTGCCGCCATGAAGCGGAGGAATGTGCGTACTGTTGCAAGCTATCGGTTTCGATGGGTTGTGTGTAATTGATAGTTAATATGAATTCTTTCTTGCTTGGCTCAATATTGCTCCCATCATCTTCCTCGAAGTAAGGTACGGTGACCGTGAGAGGTTGAGGTAAGAGCTTGGCAGCAATGAGCTTCGCGCTGAAATCGTGAGCAACACAGCCTTTCAGTCCATTCGAGGTCCAGTCCGGAGTTTTTTCTGCCAATTGGAATATCCTTCTCTTGACTCTGCGATTTGAAGTGACTTGAGGGAACATGCTAACATCATATTCGTGGAGAGGACCTTTAGGGATGCGGACAGGGAAGAAGTTGGTGCGGAGTTTAATCGACTTTCCTGGACGATATATCAACCCCTTGAAACCAGATAAAGGTGTAGAAAACGAACCTTTTGTCCCATAATCAGGACGAGGGGGCATCGCATCTTGGCGCAAGGAAAGGGATTTGAAAGAAAGTATCAACCGATCCTCAGCAGAATTAGCGAGCCGGGGATCAACAGCAGCAGGTTTTCCCTCTTCGAAAATGCTGGTAAGACATGAGTAAGAGTGGAATGAAGAAAACGACGCTGAGTAGGACACAAACCCGGCCTGTTCTCGGGGTGCGAAGCTAGGGCCACCACCGCGACCTCGACCGCCCGCAGGACCTGCGCCACGGCTTCCTCTACCTCTGGAAGGATCTCCACCCCTCATTTTAGTGGAAGGTCAAGGTAAGTATAAAAGAAAGAGCACAGCAAAGCACAGCACACCCATTGTTCACTTCTTTCTATCCGGATCGTGCCTATCTCTCACGTGATATGATCTATACACGTGCACGTGATCATCATCATCCTCACCTCACCAGAGAGGCGTGTTTAATTACAGTAAAAATAATACGCATACATGCACCTCCCACGATGATGGTTTGCCCCCTTTTCTTCACATATGAACCCTTTCCTGCATACATACGCAGTACAGTATCTCTCTTTCTCTTACCATTTTTACAAGGCCTCGCGTTTCCAACTCCTCATACATGAGCCTTGCGCATTTACAACAGCCAGCCCCGGTAAACGCTGTCTCGTTGCCCAACCATCGTGGCCTCCACACCCGCATCGCCCCTTTCCCCTATCAACACCTGTCGCCTCTCAATGCCTCGCCTCATAATGTGGCGTCTAGTGTCCATCAGAAACAAAGCTCCTTTAGCATACGCGAGATACTGCAGGTTATTGCCAACGTATGCACGTCCTTTGGGCTCACCGCAATCGCGTAGCTCACACTTGACTCACCCCCGTCGTAAACCTAACTGTCGTTCAATCGGTACCAACCAATGTCTTTCTCTTCCCATACCTATCAGCCTGCCTCTACTCTTCGCTCGCTCACCGAGTCTCGCCAACAACTGGAAGAAGCGCGAAGAGGGTTCGCTGAATCCCGGGAACGAGTTCAGCTTCGTCCTTCGCACACCTTTTCCTGTCTTCCGAACATTTTCCGTCGTGAAGCCGAGCTACAAGCAGTCGGGCGTGCCCTGGAAGAAGAGCCCTGCTTCACCGTGCTTTTTGGTGCCAGCTCCGTCGGCAAGGTCGTCCTACTTTTACAAATGATGCCTTACCCGACATTGATATCTTGTCACGTAGACTACTCTCTTGCGACAGCTGCTTACCTCCGACAAGTACCATGTCCTGCATTTCGATCTCAGAATTGCTGGCTTTGCAGACCTGGACAGTCTCTACATAAGCCTCAGTCAACAAATGGAACGATATTTCAACTACATCGCTGATGTGAAGGGCTATGAAGACTTTGAAAGGGAAGCTTGGAGTTTTAAGGTAAACGTACACTATTGGACTTGCATTTGCCCATCTAACCACTGTTTAGCATGACCGTCTTAATGTCGAACGCAGGTTATCCGATACCAATGGTTCTGGTCAAATACGGACGAGCGACATCGCGAGACTCATGGAACTCTTTCAGGTCACACATTGCCCCATCTTTAGTCCCTTGTCTCGCCATTCCTCTGATGAGTGTTCTTTCAGAGTTCCCTCTTAAAGTACAGGGAGTTTGTACCACAAGAACGTCCAGAGTGTTCCCCTTCCCCGGAGCTTAGGGTAAATTCAAATGCCATCCGGAGCCAGAGCCGAATACGGCCGTTCAGGAGGTGGAACTTTCGTTCATCTTCGCGTGATCGTCTCGACCAACGCAGGTCGAGTCAATCCGAGACCTTACGCACTCAAGAGAAACCGCTAACGAAATCAGTCAAAAAGATGCCCGTATTTTTCCTAGACGAGGCACACAAGCTGTATGCATTTCGCTCCATTTCACCGACCCATTAATCGACACTTCCAGTCCTGGTCTCATCCAGTCTGTCGAGGCGATGAAAGCTCTCCTGGACTCGATGCTTGTGTTGACAAAGCAGGATCAGCTCTGCCACGTCATTCATGCTACTAGTGATCCTTTTTATCAGACATGGCTCAGGCAATTAAATGTCATGCAACACTGCAAGGTGCATACTGCGTTGAAATGTAGAGAAAGTACTAACGTTAGTGACAAAGATCATCACTATTGGCGACTGCTCAAAAGCAGAAACGCGTACGTTCTTTGAGGAACGGGTCTTACCTCGAGTACCCGAGCGGCTTAGGAGTGTTCTTGAGTTTGAAAGACTCTACGAGGCATTTGGGGGCCGACTTGTGCATATCCAAGATTACGTCACTGATTATGGTGAGAACCTTCGTATTGTGTGAAGTGCGTTTTGCTCATAGATTGTTCGGTGCTAGTCAACTCTCACGGGCGCCTGGAAAGTGAGTGGTAAAAGGCTATGCACCGCTCAGACACTAACCAAGTTCTGTGCCTAAACAGTACACCAAAGTTCTCACTTCATACAAGCTCATGCCCTCCTCAATCTCCACATCATTCACACTGCACAAAATCCTCAAACCTCAGAACACAAGCCGCGCAGCCGCCGGAGCAGCGCTACTGCCGGGATGCACCAGCCGGGTGTAAATCCTGTTTCACCCACGCGATCTGGTGCAGGCTTTCCCATTTATCCAGTCACCACTGGCCAAGCCCGCAGTCCCCACGCCCCCTCTCCTGCTTCAGAGCTGGGCTACGTTTCTGATTTCACGGCATTGCAATTACTGCGGGTCATGTGCCGCCTCACCCAACCCGGCGTGCGGTCCTTGTCATATTTTATGCTCTGCCGGGAGTTCGGCGTACGAGCTGTTGACGGGATGGTACGCGGCCGCATTCTTGACCTGCGTTGGATGGATCCAGTCACGAAAGAGTGCCCGGATCCACAAGAGGGTGTGGTATCGCAAGCGGGGATCGAGCAAACTATGCCTACGAGCCGCCGCGTGAGTATCAGCGTCCACCACATAGGCGCGTCCAGCAGTGGTACGGCGATCGTGAGTGATTCGGTCGAGCTGGACGGCATGGACGGCGAACCCTACACTCTTGTTGAGCAAGATCTCGCTCATGCACAGGACGACGACGAAATTTTTGGGCCAAAGGTGCTTCCAGCGACGCCGATTATGAGGTACGCGATGCGTGAGGTTGTTGCAGAGTACGAGGACACACGCTCAGTTTCAGAATACGCGTCTTTATCGGATATGGAGGAATACTGATCTGCGCTGGCGACAAACCCTGATTGATACCACATTGTAATTTATTCCCTTCCCTCGAGGACCTACATTGGGCAATGGTGGTGCATGTCTTACTACTATCACCGCACTTAACCGCTAGTTGTCCACTTGATACCGTTGCCCTATAATGTTAGTCTAGCTCTGCAGAGCGAACATCCGCATTTTCTTCGAGCCAAACCAGCCAATCTCTCAGATAAGTACTCCCGTGCTGTACTGTGGACGAGTCCCCAACTATGCACTGGGAGAATCGTCAGAAATATGCCAACATATAATTCCGTATCCTTACGAGATGCCGTCGCGCGCGTGTCATAGCCACTAAAGGAAGGAGTGAGACGGTAGCCGAAACGAAAGGACAGATGGATGTTCCACACCATTAAGCCTGCGTTCCTCTTTGAGAAACCCCACCTCACGCTGGGGACCATCATTATTCGATAAATGATCAGGATGTTGATATATCTCGGTACCTTATCATTACTTCTCACTAGGCTTATGATCACGGCCTCCTTTTCCCGCCCCTGCATTCCATCCACAGTACCTATTTCGAGTTCTGCACCGTGCACCGGACGAAGAAGAGAAGTCAACAGTGCGACTTGGGCTTGATACCTGGATGAACTGTGAACACCACGCCCGCGTCTAAAGAGTAATACGTGCTCTCACGGTGTGATTATTCCGATCTGTGATGGTGCGACACCAGCCCCAGCCTTGTTCGGTTGAGCTCCAGGAGGCCAGGCCAGGCTGAACTGAGCAACGCACTAAAGCTGCCACCCAATTCTTCACAACTGTTGCCTCATTCTCGTTGGATCTGCTGCCTTCGTCACCCTCACTTTCTAGCTTCTCGAAGTACTCGTAACCTGCAGTGTCAAAAAAGACCACAGGAGTCATGAGAATGTCCTGGTCATCTTCTTCCCATGTCTTCGTGATATTGGGTAAGTGACACAAAAGATGGGTAGCAACCGAAGAGTGTGTTATGAGCTCCGAACCGTACATAGCCTTGGAAGGAAATTCTACAATTTTCGTGTGCATCCTAGTCAAAAAGAATAATTATAGCCATCCTGCCACTGAGGTTGAGTCAAATACCGGTACTGAACCGTCAGCATACACTTGATCCTGGGGCCATACATTTTCTCCAGCCTCTCAAACATGGTCAACTCCAGTGTGCGAGGCGGCGTGAGGCCGCGGAAGGACGAGCCTGGATCTGTGCTCGATGAGGATCTCCGGGTGTCATGCATAGAATCAACGTCAGCCTGCCCGGAGTCCAGCTCGTTATTACCAGTATCGTCAGCACAACAACCCCCGTCGAGCTGTGGTACAGGGTTTGCGGTTCCCGACGAGGGCAAGGGTGGATACGACTTAGACGTTGTGCGACGTTGATGCCGAGAGGGATGCTCCTTTGATGAGGCCAACGAAAGTACTGTGGGTGGAAGTTGTTTTGGGTCGCCGGCAAGGATAAGTTTTTTAGCCTTGAATATAGGTACCCAGCAGACCTGCAACACGAGTAAGGGTTGCCTTCTAGCCTCGCCAGTGAGAGGTTTCTGCTCACGGCCTCGAGTGCTTGGGTGGCTTCGTCGATAATGACCACATCAAACTCTTGGGCACGTAGCTGGTGGCCCCCTGAAGAATGACAGGTGGCTAGCACAACCTACGTTGGAATGAGCGAAGCCATTCTGGGGGTGATTTCACCACTTTCCTGAGACTCCTGGAGGACTGCTTTTGCAACCCTGCTTTCTCTTTGATGGTATCTAATTCATGAACACCCCGTTCAATATAAGATGAGCCGAGGAGCCTGTGTCATCCTCACTCTTTTCTTAGTGCGCGCACCTCCTCCCACATCGTTTTTCGCTCCATACCTCGGGGTAGTTTTCCACCCTTCCCTTTTCCGGTAAGGATACCCAAGGTAGTCTCTAGCTCAGCCTTCACATCTCTGGCCAAAGCAGCCTTGCAATGGCGTGAGATTCCGTCAACAAGCGCGGGAAAAATACCTCTAACCTCGTCTGAGCGCTCCGCTTGAGCTTCTAAAGTGGAATTAAGGGCGCCTTCGTGTGCTATCACCCGCGCAGGGTGTCCAATGCGCGTAACCTTAACCCTAGCCCCCTGGGAAGGAATAGGCAACGCCAGAAGACGTTCCAGAATGTTATCCACAGATAAGTTTGATGCACCGCAGACTAGTAAACGTAGCGGCTTGGGATTGACAGGAGTGATGGAGATGAGCTGCCGGATAATTTCTATGAGCGTGTGTGTTTTTCCAGTGCCTACAGACGCATCAGGACGGGAATACACAAGACTCGCCAAATGTGTTTACCGGGAGGGCCGTGAATACATACGACTTCGGCTGCTTCAAGGGCAAAGATGACAGCTGCTTTTTGGCTGTCGTTGAGTGAATCATCGAAAAAAGATATGCCATCAGGCATGGCATGTCGCGAAGGCATTGCCAACCCAAGGAGCACTTCAATTAATCGAGACCGCCTTGGGGCGCCCTTCTTATCGAATGTTGAGACATTTCCGTCTCGAGGAGTAAAAACGTACCACTGCCTCGGATTGGAGCGGCGAGGCGACTACCTTTAGCTGCTTTAACGCGCTTTCCATTCTGCCATGCGGGTCTTATTAAGGTATGTTACAAACGACGCAAAAGCTTCCCTGTCGTGTGTGACACTATTGGCCAGCTTCAACAGCCTACAGCGTTCTGGAAGGTTGATGTCGCTGAGATCCGAATGTGATAGATCAACGGCAATGATGATGCGTGAATCCGAGACCTTCAACGCATATGATTCAGTTCAAAGAAAGATATATGCATCACGTATATATCCATATACCTTATAGACGACTCCCTCCACAGCTGATTGCACTTTGTTTCGGGCCAACAAGCTATTCGGTTTGGCGGACTTCGTGGATCTACCAGAGGAGACTACATTCTCTTCAATAGATGCAAGATCTCCTGGCCTGATTCTCGTTGTTGGGAGAAGGAAGAAAGAGAAAGACGCGGGATGACCTCGCACCGAAACGTATGAGGGGGGAAATTTGTCGTCGTGTGATATGCAGCAGGGCGCTCCAATTCGACTAGCCTACCTTTTCAAGGTCATATGGGTCGTATTCCGTGGAACTAAGGAGATCTAAACTCACGTTTTATTGCCGAGACCAACGCCTATACTAGCGACTCCCAACCCGTTTAGAGCCAACCCCCTTTGCTCCAGTAATTTTGGCCCACATTTTGAGAAAATAAGTGACGTCTTCTCAATCTCAGCATCGCGTTCTTGGGACAGAAGGAAAAGGTGTCTGTCTATGAATGCGGAAACCCTTTCTGAAGGCATGTCGCGAACGCTGCAGGCTTACTGTACTGTGAGTGAGCGTTTGTCCTGCGAACGAGCCGGCGCAGCGGCATTTGATATCTATCGTTTATCAATTACATATTTTCTTGACCCACTCAGACTCATACTCAATTGACTCCCGATATTACTGTGCTATATCAGCATCACAATCATGGGCACGAAGATTGGAGTTAGAGACCATGCTCAATTTTGGTGGGCACAAGGTGTCCAGGCAGATCGTCGCCTGTGCAATGTAGATAAGTATGACCGGTCCCTGAGCATTTATAGGCCAGACATCTACGACACTATTTCGAGAACAATATCGAGTCTCGATCAAGAGCTCCGATCGCTTAGCCTGGATATCCATGGTGAGTGACTTAGGCTTGCTGATGACACGAGTACCATCTTCCTCAAGATCGTCACTATATCAGGACATCCTGAACTTAAATTTCAAGAGAAGTGGGTTTTATCTGAGAAGTCGTAGACTGGCAGCTAACCAGTGACATGATAAACCTTCAAGATACGCTCATGATGTTCTCACTGCATTCATGGAGAAACATGGGTGGAACGTGGAAAAGCACTTCCACCTCGAAACTGCTTGGGTTGCAACCTTCTCCCACAGGAATGGAGGGCGTGTACTCGGTGTCAATTCTGAAATGGATGCACTCCCCGGCATTGGCCATGCATGTGGTCATAACCTTATTGCTATAGCGGGGGTCGCTGTTGCCTTGGCCATCAAAACTGCCCTTATTGAACATGATATACCTGGAAAAGTTATTCTACTGGGAACTCCAGGTATGATTATTTACATCTTTGAAGGGACGATATAAAAGATAGGCACAGCCGAGGAAATGGGTGAAGGAAAGGTAGTTTTGCTCGAAAAGGGTGCATACAGAGAGATGGACGCATGTTTGATGTTGGTCGGCATCCGTACTCGTACATGCAACCATCTGAAGTCCATGATGCAGGTGTCATCCTGCTCCCGGACCGGAGCATGGCGCAAGCCTTAGCAGCTCTCTCTCTTTACAACGACTCTCTGTGGAGTATCGTGGTCATACGTATGTGAAACCTCTCTTTACGGTAGATGGCAGCTCAGTGTTGCGTCTTGCACTATGGCAGGGCGCATGCTGCTCTCTCTCCATGGCAAGGACAGAACGCGCTGGACGCAGCTGTTGCTGCATATACGAATGTGGCCTTACTTAGACAACAGGTGAAACCCTCTCATAGAATCCATGGGGTGTTTGAAGGTAAAGATTGGGCCGTGAACGGTGGGCGCTTTCAACTTCTTTATTTACACGTACACTCATTGACACCGCTTGGGTCTCAGTCATTCCAGATAATGCAAAGATGCAGTGAGCCTTGCACCTTGTCACCGAGGGACTCCCTTGATTAAAAACCAGATGGTATGCCCGCGCACCGACTGTTGCGGAAGTTATGGACCTGGAGCCACGCGTTCGCGCCTGTTTCCAGTGAGCCTTATATCTAGTTGTCCCAGTCCGAGTCTTCACGGCGCCTATTCTCTAGAGCATCAGCGTTAGCCACCGGATGCGACGTTACCATATCAGGAATGGGCACCCCCGTACATGATTTGCGGCAAAACAAAGCATTAGGTAGGGCGAATCTTCTGATATTCTCCATCACCGATTACTGACTCGATGTCCGTGTTTGGGACTAGCCGAGACTTTCGCGCAGATTTTTAAAGCTAAAACTGGACCCATCGACCACGAATGGGGTATAAGCAGCGCATCAACCGACTTCGTAAGATGGCCATTCGAGATGACTACTTTCTATTGCTAAGCCTTCTCGCTTTAGGGCAATATAACATACGGTATGCCTCCCTTCGATTGCGTGTCTTTCTGACACCAAGTTTCCTGCAGCGCTGCCATCAATCCATCCCGGTTTCTGTACGGAATTTTTTTTCTGAATATGTACTGATATTGAGTACTCGTACTACTTGGCAGCTATTCCAACAGAGCCAAACGGGGGAAATCATACTCCTGCATTTGCCTCCGCGGCAGCTACCCCCGAGGCACACAAAGCTTGCTTAGAAGTATGCAAGGCACTTGCATTGACAGGCCTGAGAGTCATTGAGGACGACCAGTTTCACGCGGATGTAGGAGCTTGCCGATCGCCGCCGTAACCACTAACTTTATCGTGCCTCAGGTGAGGACAACCTTCGAAGATGACATAGCCAATACACGAGTTGCTTGAAGAAATTGCTCGGGAGAAGGACCATAATCAAAGGGGCGTGTGCAATGTAACCTCGATAATCTGGGCAAGGCTTGAACTTCGGGGGAGGGGGGGGGGGATTCAGTCATTCCACACGATTTGAGAATCGTGAACAGTTATATGATTAAATGATAATGACAAAGCGATAAAACGAATACGAGATGAACTAAGCACAAACTAAACGAGTACCCGCATGTCAGTCCCTCATTCATAATTGTGGTATTTGGGATAAGGTGCCTGGGGAGGAACAGATCATTGTAACAGAATTCACCTGCGGAGGTGGCCATGGCTTGTGTGGTATTCAACGAGAGTGTAACACCCACCACCCAGGAGTGTGAGTGCGATACCAAGCGCATTCACAGGGGTGAGAGTCAGATGGAAGAACCAAACGGAACAGAGGACAGTAAGAACCTGCTTGACATTTGCTAGCCGAGAGTGCGATTCAGTATGACTGCGTACGAAGGTTGATAACGGAGAACAACCTGCGACACCCATGCTAAGGGCACCTGACCGTCGATTAGCTTCGAAGCTGACAATGTTCAGTGCACAAGCAATTATTCCGTTTCCAGAAATAAGCATGATTTGCCGCAGAGCGTGAGAGCGCGAGGACGGTCGCAGTACGAGGTCCATCTCTCCAAAAAGGTACGCATAGGCGATGCATTGTACAACTGCGAGTCTAGAAAGGCGAGTGAGAAGGTCAAGGGGGTGTAATTGGAGGCGATGACGGCGAAATCGAGGTAGAAGGGCCAAAGACACCGTTATGGATCCGAAAAACATGCGGATGGGATACAACTTAGGCCGTGCCTCAATGTGCAACGCCACGGGCGCTGCAGTCTGGATTTCATGAGTTGCCATTGTCTTGAGAGCAGCTAGGACAGTGCCGACAAGCGTGAGGGTGAAACCCCAAGCCGTGAAGTAGTAATCACCGTAGGTAGCTAGACCAACCCCAAAGATAACAAGAGTAATCGAAGAGATTTGATAACGATTGAAACGGGTATTGTAGAAGTGCCATGAGAGAATGGTAGTGAAGAGTGGTGTTGCGGCGCGGACAATCTGATGGAACTTTGTGAACGTAAACTGATGCGTTATTACAAGTCATTGGAGCTGACTTACTGGTACAGTGACGATATCCAAAGATGCGTTGCTGACGGCGATGTTGATGGAGTACAGGAAGCTAAACGCAACCAGTAAGACGTAATCGGATCCCCAGAGAGATTTCGGTTGGTAGACGGCTCGTAGGCGAAGACAAGTACCGCCAACAAGTCCGAAGAGAGCATGGGTAGCTGTGAGAATATAAGGATAGGGAAACGACCCTAGAAGCACCTTATTGTATAAGGTAAGCACGAGGTTCAAGACGAAATATATGACAAGCCAGAATGCTCGGTATTCAGAAATACCAGATATCCTTGCGCGACCAGAGTGGAACGCAAGAGCTGATAAATGGCATAATTCCCCCAGCACAACTAGGCCAAGGTTGGAACATAGGTGAGAGCGAGAGGATGAGATGGCAGGGAGAGGGAGCAGGTCATGCACTTTTCGTGAAAGAAAGGATACCGTAGCTTTGGGTCGTGACCAAGTAGAATGAAGTCCATCAAGTGGTAAAGAGGTGCCTGGAGCAGCGACCCGGACCATTGCAAAACGGTGAGGAGCGTTACAAGTAAGGCACGCTACCTCTTGGCGGTAGAAGGAGGATCCAGTAGTAAGGGGAGCAGGAAAGCGAGAAGACATGCTAAGGCTGTGACGGCGTCGCAGAGATGTCCCGAGTCTGGGCTCGTACTCGAGAGCTTGAGAAATTGAGAAGAGAGTAGACCAGTTCCGTATTAAGTTCAATTGGTATGCACCTTTATTATGTAATGGGGCCAACTGGTCACAAAACCCTGAATCTGAGTCAACTCGTCGCTCCCCTGGCATTGAGTATGTATGCCTCGCTCGCCAGGTACTGTATGCGAACTTGAGTACTGCCCCCGGGCCAGGTTTCAAGCTTCAAGCTTCAAACCTACCTGAGTCTGTACCACGGAGGTGCTTATACTAGTACCAAATCCGGATATGGTCACGTGACTTTTGATTTGGAATTGGTTGGACAGCAATAAGCTGTGGAAGCTTACTAGCGCTTACTACTTGTACGGCCATGGATTCACTCCCTCTAACGCGAAGTCCTGCTACTTCTACTCCCAAATCTTCCAGAAAGCGTACTCCTTCTTCCGATGCGCATCCTACACAAACTAAGAGACGCAGAATGGACTATAGACAATCCCATTCAAGCAGAGACAAAAGGAGGAGACCCAAGTCTCGTGATTCGTCGGGACTTGCGCGAAACGAATGTACTTCACCCCTTGAACCTGACATTCCTTGTCCGAGCCCTTCAACGCCTAGCTCAACTGAGAACTGCCTGTCCTTTGTCTCTACTCAGTCTGGTGCTCTGTTCGATGGTTCGTCGACCACTCCTCCTCGTGTCCATTCGAAGCCAGTCATGGTCAGCATGTTATCGCCTTTCAACAATGGCAGTCCATTGCCTACTTCCCTTACCCCACTCAGACAAGACCATGTACTGCCGACTTTACATGACGAAAACAAGGTTCGCTTGCAGTCATATCTATTGCTCTTGGTACAGCATACAAATTATTTTTCAGTCTCTCCGCGAACATAAAACATTGCTTGCCTCCCTTATATCCTCCCTTGTGTGCCAGATCTGTCTCGATCTACTTCACAAACCTTTCACACTCTCTCCATGCGGCCACATCTCTTGTTATAGCTGTCTTGTCAAATGGTTCACGTCCCCCGTGGATCAGGGACTTGATGAAACTGAGGCTACCTTCCGCAAGAAGACATGCCCTCACTGTCGTGCCATAGTGCGTGAGCGGCCCATAGAAGCATGGAATGTCAAGGACATGGTTGCTACTCTAGTCAAGAGCGGGCTTGTCCGAGATTTTCTGCGGCCAGCAGGAATTGCAGAAGTTAACTCCAACGAGGCCGCTTCCAGCAAGTTTGTCCACCCAGAGGCCGCATTCCATGACCCATGGGCCAGCATATTCCCTCCTGTACCATCCCGTCTAGGGCTGCTTCCCCTGGAAGGTTCGCCTGGTGTTCATGGTATGTTCGATGCCGATGATCAGGTGTATCGCTGCCTTGATTGTATGCACGAAATCTGGGGTGGCTCATGTTCACAGTGTGGTCGTCATTACAGTGGCCACAATGTTGAGGCATCTGATGATGACGCATCAGGCGAAGTGCCTCATGTGGTGTGGAATACTTCGCCTGCAATGGAGCATACTATGGGCTCTCCCAGTATCAGTGTAAATGGGTCAGAGGACGGATCATATGAAGCCAGCTTTATACACGATAGCGAAGACTCCGAGGACGACATTGGTGAAGCCGTTGAGATCTCCTCCAATGGCAACAATTCCGTCGTCAATATCACGGCAGGGACCCCAAGGCAAGGGAGGGATGGCGCTGGAGAATGCGCCGACGAAGATGAAGACGAGAGGGCCGTTGTCGGTGACATCGATAAAGCTCGGAGCGTGCAGCGACGTCCGGCTATCAGAGCTCGACGTCAGGTACTTAGTGATAGCGAGGAGTAGGTGTGTTCAGCTATGCACGCAACCACTGGTTCTAATGATACCACCGTAGAATCGATGACGATGTGTACGTGTTCCACATTATACGCTAAGGACACTCTCACCTTTTCATTCTCCACAGGGACAACACGAGTGGATACAGCGTCAAGTCGTAAGTACCCAGCAAAAATCAAATTCTCTTCTTTCTGAAAGCGTTCCCCTTCAGTAACAGTGAGCTTGACGGTGATAATGGGTCTCTAGTTCGACCATCGGTGCTTTTATCTGGCCGGGTTCGCTGCCAGCGTTCGTCCGTATCCGACGATGAGAGTGGTGATCCTCAATTTTCCGAGTCAAGCGACAGTGACGACATAGATTCTGATGGCGATGCATCTGGTGTACAATGGTATGGTTGTGACGTTGGTGGATTTACTGCTGAAGATGAGGATGACGAGGAATTGTGAATGCTGTAGCCCATATTTGGAATGTAGTAGCCAAGAAAGGAATGTCTTGACCGACTGCAGTTCGGGCCTGTTCGGCCCGTTCGTTACCTTACCGTACCTAGACCGACCACATTTAGAAACCTGTTCCTCATTCCCGTCATGGGCAACACCCAGTCTGGGTACACACTTACACGAACTGCTGCTACATTGGACTCATTCATCAGTGAGCTTGGTTCTGAGATCGTCTATGGGGAGAGGTATGTGCTTCGCCCATTGATACCGAGACACCTCATGATGTTGTTGGTTTAAAGTCTTGGGTCATCGCGTTTACTGAAGACTGTTCGCTGCCGACATCGGAACGGCCTTGTTGTCGTTAAAATCTACATCAAACCCGACCTAGGTGCTAGTTTACGGAAGTATCAAAGAAGGCTAAAAGGTGGGTCGCATGAGTCGCCCCTCCGCCAGTGTTAATTAACGACCGCGCTAGTGGAGCGAGAAGCGTTGCTTGACATCCCCAATGTCTACAGTTATCAGACTTTTATAGATTCCGACAAGGCCGGGTATCTCATTCGCCAATGGGTCGCAAGTAACCTTTATGATCGTATAAGGTTCGTCATTCTACCAAATTCCATGGTGTCTGGTCTTTAGCTTTTGTCCCATAGTACGCGTCCTTTTCTGAGCCCCGTCGAAAAAAAATGGATAGCATTTCAATTACTCAATGCTCTCCGAGACGCTCGCTCTCACAAAATTGCTCATGGCGATGTGAAGTCGCAAAATATTCTGGTAACGTCTTGGAATTGGGTCTACCTTACCGATTTTGCGTCCCACAAGCCGACCTACCTTCCGCTGGATGACCCATCCGACTTTGCATTTTACTTTGACACTTCCGGTCGACGTTCGTGTTACGTTGCTCCAGAGCGTTTTTTCGCGTCGGGTGCCCGTCCAGATGGAGTGTCTATGCCAGCGAACACTGATCGGGAGAATAAAGACGGACGGGTGACAGAGGCCATGGACGTCTTTAGTGCTGGATGCGTAATCGCCGAACTTTTCAGGGAGGGTGCACCCCTATTCACGCTCAGCCAGCTCTTCAAGTATCGTGAAGGAGAGTTGAGCATCGACACCGTTCTTGCTTCAATCGAGGATGTCGGCGTCTGTGTGAGTCCTGTACGGGAAGATAAAGCTACCCATAGTCTGACCGGAACGCATCTCTTCAGAATCTGATCAAAGATATGATTGCTCTCGATCCCGCAGCACGGCCTACATTTGAGACGGTACTGCACAACGTCCGCGGTGTGGTTTTTCCTGAGGTTTTCTACTCCTTCTTGCATGGCTATGTCTCGTCCATCAATGAATTACCCACAACAGCGCCTCTTACCCCCCTACCCACCGTAGGTGCCTTGCCAGAGATCATGACACCAGCGCCTTCGGCTGCTTCGGCTGCCACGTCCTCAGTGAAAGGGGGTTCTGTCACGCCCGTGTTCACTGCAGAGGCGAAGGTACCTGAAGCTGCGATTCCTAGAGATGCGGATCATAAAATCGAGAAAATATGGGCTGACTATGAAAGTATAGAGCCATATCTCGTCGAAGATACTGGCGAGGATACAGTAACGGATGTTCGAGTTGATTATGCACCAGCGGAATCTCCTGGAAAACCGCTTCAGGTCAGTGTTTCTTAGGTGACTGTACGCTTTTTTGAACATTGGATCATCTTACAGGACATCCTTCCCGTGGAATTATGCATACCAAACAGGGAATCGAAGCTTATGCGTCTGAAGAAGCAAAGATCCCATGGGGCAACAGAGGGTGGTTTTCCAGACATACTTCGCATGTGTCTGCTTTTAAATAACCGTTCACAGATGGACCTGCTCTTATCATCCTTGCTCTTGTCTGCGCTAATGTCCGAAATTGCTCTCAATCGTCTAGCAAGTTACGGGCTTTAGACGTTTTCCTTGCTCTATCTGTACATCTTACCGATGAGGCGAAGCTTGACCGATTGGTACCGTATGTAGTTGACCTCTTACGTGATGATGCCGCCGCCGTTCGCTCCGGCGCTCTCAGGACGCTTTTGCAAGTGGTCAGTGCTTTGTTGCAAGATATGTGGCTATCAACTGAGGATCCCCAAGCTTTCTCTCGTGAATGTTATAACACCTGCCAATGCCTCGATTTTTCCCGAATACATCATCCCTAACATCCACCCATTGGTCCATGATCCTGAAGTGTCTGTACGTTCCTTATACGCGCAGTGCATCGTCCCCCTTGCGGATGCAGCAGTACGATATCTGGAGATGGGTCAGGCACTCAAAGCGCATGGAACTTTCAAGGTAGCCGCGGATGCTGTCGAATATGATCCCAGATATGAAGTTGAGTCCTGTTATCGTCGATTTCCTAGCTAATAACCCCGACGTGATAGGTGCCATATGATGTAGCCTTACAAGACTTGCAGAACGCGATCCAAGAACATCTTATAAGCCTACTCGTCGACCCATCCAGTGTCGTGAAGCGGGCAGTTTTGCGTGATGTCTCATCTATGTGTATATTCCTGGGGCGTCAGCGCACGAACGATATCCTCCTGAGTCATATGATAACATACTTGAACGACCGGGACTGGCTTATCCGCTATGCATTCTTCGACGCTATAGTCGAGGTGGCGGCGTTTGTCGGTGGAAGGAGCTTGGAAGAATACATATTGCCTTTGATGATCCAAGCTTTGTCAGGTTGGCATTGTCTTTTTCTTGCCTTCTAATCGCGGCTGAGCCTGACTTCAGACGTCGAAGAAAGCGTTGTTGCTCGCGTCTTAGCTGCGCTGACCAGCCTGTGTGAATTGGGACTTTTCCAGAAGATGCGGGTTTGGGAACTCATGAGTGCAAATTTGGGATTTCTCTACCACCCTAACGCCTGGATAAGACAGGGTAACTCCCAATCTGTTGCCCCAAGACAGGTTTGACGTTATGTCATTTCAGGCGCAACGGCCTTCATTGCTTCTGCGGCAAAGCATCTTCCACCGAGCGATGTCTGGGGCATCCTCTATCCTTCTCTAAGACATTTTCTTCGATACGATGTGCGCAGTGTTGACGAGTTTAGTCTATTGACTGCGTTGAAGTCGCCCGTCAGTCGTCTTGTACTCACTGTAGAGTAAACACTGAAACGATCTCCACAGCTGGAAAGACAAGTTTTTGACGCTGCGTTGCAGTGGGCAATGAAAGCGGAGAAGACACAGTTTTGGAGAGATCATAAAAAATCTTCAAAGGTAGAATCACCTCAAGACAGCGTGACTACAATCAGGAAAGCAACAATCTCTCGTACCAAGACCAATGAGTAAGTGCAACTGCAACCTACCTTCACACTTTGATTCGATCTAAATGTTGTCTAGGGACGAGGGCCAACTAGCTAAACTACGACAGCTCGGCATGACCTCAACAGAAGAGGCGAAGCTTGTTTCTATGCGCGATTATATCCTGAAACTCGCCAATGCGGTCTCGAGGTCTGTTCACCTCAAACCTGCGTCATAAGTTGCCTAATATCGCGTAGCTATGCCTTGCGACAAAGGAGTGATGAGGAATCTGAGATTATGAAGACCACAGCCCACGTGGAGCTACAAAAGCTGAAGGTCGTTCCGCAAACAGTCTTCCTAAGAACGCGTACAACGGACCTGACTTCCCGCATACCGCGGTCACTCCCAACTTCTCGCAATTATACTTTCGACAATCCTCGATCGCCACGTACTGATACTTCTCGTGTATCGCGGCCATCCAGCACCGATCATGCGTACAATGGTGCACCGTTTGAAGACTTGCGCAGGAGGCTAACTGCCATTAACGGCTCAGGCGTTTCCCTTCCCCCCTCTCTCCCGCACCGCCCATCCTCAATGTCTGGCCCGAGTCCTTCACATCCGACCGGTCCTACCTTGGACGACCTACCAGAGGTGTCTGATAGACCTGGCAGTCCTACCGATTCTGTTCTATCTGGCTTGAACCCGCCATTGAACCGTGCAATGCCTCGCTTCCATGTCGGAAGCGGTGATGGCCAGAAAGCAGCGCCTGCTATCGGATCATCGAGAGCTAATGCGACTGGTCACTTAGAAGCCACTTCAAAAATGCGGCCTGACGGATCTCCTGAACATTCTGGAAGAACTTCGCCGATTTCTGCCGCTGGAACAGTCCTGGGACCACATTGGCGCAGGTCTTCATCGCTGGCCCCGATATCTACCTACGGTCAGCGCGTTATTTATGTCTGCTATATTCAACATGTCTGAATAGCGGTTTAGATGGCCACGAAGCCGGCATCAATAATCTTCTGGAACACTTGTATCTGGACAGCAATCGAGAGTATCAGCATGACTTTGGGCCTCGAGTCCATGAAGGCCCCGTGCGGCGGCGTAATACTGTTCGACAAAGCTTTACTCCTCGAGATGGCACCATACGGCGTCCAGAAGCAACAGTTGTAGCTCAGTTGAGCTCACACATTGACGCAGTTACAGCCTTCGCAGTATCACCGGACCATATTTTTTTTGTTTCTTCTTCAGACGACAAGACCGTGAAGGTTTGGGATACTGCAAGGTTGGAGCGCAATGTCACAAGCAAGCCACGATTTTCATACGCACTGCACCATGCGAAGGTCAAAGCTGTCTGTATGCTAGAAGGCGTGCACTGCTTTGCTAGCGCAGCCGATGATGGAAGTCTTCATGTAGTCCGTGTGCACATTAACCAAAGTGGTGCTCTCCCACGGTATCCTAAGATTCAAACTATCCGTGAGCATCGAATATCCCGGCCTGGGGAATACATCACATGTATGATTCATTATGATTCAGGTATGGCCCTGACCGTTCCCTCCTTCAGATTCTCACAGGTCGGTTATTACAGAATCGGCGTCCAATCTTGTGTACGCGACCACGTACTCAACTATATGTCTTCTGGATCTGCGCACTATGCGGATCTTGCTATCTATGGAGCACCCGAGTCACAACGGGCCAATAATGACTATGTGTCTGGATAGAAAACACGCCTGGGTAGTAACCGGAACGGCTTCAGGTGTCTTGACTTTGTGGGATATACGTTTCGGTCTGATGATCAAGACTTGGAAAACCGCCTCTGCTACCACGAGTGGGTCCTCTCGTATCTACCAGTGTGTCGTTCATCCTAGCCGTGGTAGAGGGCGATGGATCATCGTAGCGGTGGAAGCAGCACGATATTCTTCCCAGGATGCCCCCTCCACCCTCCTAGAGGTGTGGGATATTGAAACAACGAAGCTGGTCGAGACTTATAGCACGAGGATTAGTTCTAAGCCTTCGACTGCTCTAGACGCACCTCAAGAGCATTCCGGTGGCATGACCGAACCAAGCGCTGCCTCGGCTATTGCTGCACTTGTCCGTGCGAGACAACATGGAACGGGCCTTCAAGGGGCTCGTCACCCATCAGCAGAAACGCCTATGCGAGAACCTTTATTTAATGGAAGTCCTCCAGACATCCGTACTCTTGTAGTAGGGCACGAGTTCGGAGGCCACTCGACCATTCACCGCTCGACAGGGTCTTCCTTAAACTCGGAAGGGCTTTCAACAGGAGGCCGGGGATTCATAGTGAGCGGGTCTGAAGACCGCAAGCTCACGCTTTGGGATCTCGGCAAGGTAGAGCGAACGATCATTCTTAGTGGAGCGGAGTTGGAGAACGAGAAGCCGAGTTACAGGTACTTATCCCATTCAGTGTACTTTGATCTATCTGATGATAACCGAAATAGTTCTACGCCATCCTCCAGTGGTTCTACGATAAACTACGTTGAGACGTGGCCGCTCTCTGCGCAAGCCAGTAGCCAGCAGAACCGCCCTCCGCAACGAATGATGCTCCTAAGTAATAGTCAGCAATACTTGCTTCGTCCGCACCAGGATACAATCACAGCATTGGCTTGCATCGATTCACCATTTCGATGCGGGATAGTTAGCGGGGATCGTTCAGGAGGAATCAAGGTGTGGCGTGTTGATGGTACTGATTAGATACGATATAATTATTATGATACGACTTGTTCGGATAGCACCGAGTGGGCATGAGAGAGCCGAGTCGAGTCAGTTCGGTGTTGCGATTCTCTAATTGGAAATAAAGTCAAAGAGAGATTCGAATGCTCAACAGCCTTTGTCGTCTTTCAAGTTCACTGCTACGCCAACATCTACATCTTTACTATTTTCACAGTCGCTTTACTTCCATGGCCCGTCCGGTCGTATCATCAGGTTCCAACCAGACCTATCCTCTGGAAGTCCGTTGGAGTTACGCTGTCACCCCTTGACCCGTGACTGACTACCTTCCATCAGCTCCAGCCACCACCTAATTTCTTTAGCCATCGCGTGAAGATCTTCGAGGACTTGAAGGCAGAATATGATGCTTTTGTACAAGGTTTGCGCCGCCGGTCTACCCCACGGGGTATAACGCTCACAGGACTCAGCACAACCGCGGCAGGAGATCATTATCACTTTGGCCGATGGCGCTGAGCGTAAAGGCACAAGTTGGGAGACTAGTCCCATGGATGTTGCAAAACAATTGTCCAAGAGCCTTTCCGAAAAGGTTGTCATCGCCAAGGTGCTTAGGTTTCCCTTCTCAAGTCCAGCAGGTTTATTCTGAGTATTTTTTTATAGGTTGATGGTGAGCTGTGGGATCTTGAACGTCCTCTCGAAAAGTCCGTCAAGCTAGAGTTGCTTGATTTTGAAAATCCAGAAGGTACGTCTGCGCACTTCCTCCACTTTCGTTCTCTACAGTGCTAGTGTATATCAGGGAAGAAGGTGTTCTGGCACTCGTCCGCACACGTACTTGGGGAAGCCACCGAAAGACATTATGGGTGTCATCTATGCCTCGGACCCCCGACAGATGATGGGTTTTTCTATGAGATGGCAATTGATGATAGGTAATGCTGTCTCCGCACAGCTATCTGTTCGGTTCTTATGTGCAACCCTTGACAGGATGGTTACAAACGCAGACTATCCCCTACTTGAGAAAATTGCCGAAAGTGCCATGAAAGATCGTCAGAAGTTCGAGCGTCTTGTCGTTCCTAAGGAAAAATTGCTGGAAATGTTTTACGTGAGCTGAATGGCACCATATCCTGACCCGTGCGTTACCCCTGATGGGTGTCGTTCTACAGTATAACAAGTACAAGAAGTATCTCATCGAGACCAAAGTCCCTGACGGCACATCTACTACCGTATACCGTTGCGGTCCAATGGTAGACTTATGCGTTGGACCCCACATCCCTCACACCGGAAAAATCAAGGCATTCATGATCACTAAGGTTAGTGGCTGAGACTTACTCTATGGTGGATGAGTTCAAGTCATCTCCGTTTCAAGAGCTCTGCATCATATTTCCTCGGCGACTCGAATAACGACTCCCTGCAACGTGTCTACGGCATTTCTTTCCCTGACAAGAAACAAATGACGGACTACAAGGCGTTCTTAGCTGAGGCAGCCAAGCGCGACCACCGGAAAATTGGAAAGGTTCGTTGTTTAGTACTTGGACAAGTAACTTCATCTCATCGCTATGTACAGGAACAGGAACTTTTCTTTTTTAACGATCTGAGTCCTGGTAGCGCATTTTGGCTTCCCCATGGTACCCGTATTTACAATGCACTTCTGGAACTACTACGGGTGTGTAGCGTGCTTCGGCTGGGGAATATTGACTGAGTGGATTTTCAGGGAGAGTACTATAAACGTGGATATCAGGAAGGCATGTGAGCCTACCTCTGACTCGACGATTTGTCTAATGCTGTTCTCCAGTGATCTCTCCCAATATTTTCAACGCCAAACTTTGGGAAACGTCTGGACACTGGGAAAATTACAAAGATGACATGTTCACTCTGGACGTTGAGAAGGAAAAATGGGCACTCAAGCCTATGAACTGCCCCGGACACTGTCTGATCTTCGATTCGCGCGATCGTAGCTATAAGGAATTACCTTTACGAATGGCCGAATTTGGCATCATCCATCGAAACGAAGCAAGTGGTGCGCTGACTGGGCTGACGAGAGTGCGTCGTTTCGTCCAGGACGACACGCATGTGTTTTGCATGCCTCAACAGGTTTGCGTTTCTGACATTGGTCACTTCTCCGCTGAGATTGATGGAATAGATCGGAGAAGAAATTAACGCGCTCTTTGATTTCATGCAGCATACTTATGGTCTCTTTGGCTTCGAATTTTTTTTGGAGCTTTCAACTCGGCCAGCAAAGTACCTTGGTTCTATCGAAACCTGGAACGCTGCGGAAGCGGTTCGTCGTTTTCTGTCGTCTAGTTATTAACCACAACCGACACAATACAGCAACTTAGTCAAGCGCTCGATGAGCGTTATCCCGGCAAGTGGGACCTCAATCCTGGGGATGGTGCTTTCTATGGTCCCAAAATTGACATCACCATCCGTGACGCCCTCCGTCGGTCATTCCAGTGCGCTACAATTCAACTCGACTTTCAACTGCCGGAGCGCTTTAATTTGAAGTATCGTTCCGCCGAGGGTGCAGTCAATCCTGATCAATCGCCGAGCCGCCCAGTCATCATCCATCGCGCCATCTTGGGAAGCATGGAGCGTTTTATTGCAATTATCACAGAGCATTTTGCCGGAAAATGGTGCGCAGTATATGATCCAGGTATTTACCAGATTAACGCAAATTATTTCCAGGCCTTTCTGGCTCTCTCCGAGGCAGGTCCTCGTCATCCCTGTGGCTGTGCCTTATGTGGGTGTCCTGTAGCATCTGTTTGACTGTTGTTCAAAATGGGCTTGGGATATCGCTTGCTTTTGCAGAAAGAATACGCAACCGAGATTGCTACGAAGCTGTCTGAGAGTGGCCTTTTTGCTGATGTTGACAATGGAGCGGATACCCTACCAAAGAAGATCCGGAACGGCGAGATTGCGCAGTATAACTTCATACTTGGTACGTCGTATTCGTCTGTAGCATTTAAATAGGCTCACCTTTTCACTACTTAACCAATTTTCCCCGCGTTCATGCTTGCACTACCACAAATGAAATGCGTTGTGATTGGCGCGATCCAATGACTGGGTTTAAAAAATATCACCTCCGTTGGCTTGTCCTACAGTGGTGGGTCAAGAAGAATTAGACAGTCGCTCGGTCAACGTCCGTAACCGAGACAATGTTGGGACTAAGGCCAAGACGGCGATGGTGCCACTTGACGTCATTATTGATAAGCTCGTCAGACTGAAAGCGAGCAAAAGCTTACAGAATATATTGCCGGAGTAGAGAAGGCGAGTTTTATGGGGAAATGTGTAATGGCTAGACTATCGAACACAGTAGATAGACGGGTGGAAAATAATCATTCGAGCTTGCTCATTAACATGAAGAGAACCCTGGTCGGAGAACAGAAGCAAGTGGAACAAAAAAGTGTTTCACAGGACTTTTGGGACACCGCCCAACAAACAGATGACAGCAATCAAATCATGCAAGGTTACCAAGTTGCGATCGCTGTCAGGAAGAATTAGCCGGCAGCTATAGAATATTTTGCAACACGAACTCACAAGCGTAAGAATTGCATCTCTCTCTGCGGGCGGGAGCTGCCCGATTTGGTCTTGTGTCAAGCGAAGAACTTGGAGTAGCATAGCCTTTGACATGTACATTGTTAGGACAACATCCCAGTGGTGGATATAGAAAGAAAAATCACCTTTTGTGATGGGTCGATGCCGTCGATGGGACCAGCCGGTGGAGCTGCGGGAGATGGTTGCTGCGGTTGTGGTGGTAGTTGTGGAACGCCATAATATGACATGTGTTGCTGTGGTTGCTGGGGCGGTGGTGCCGCCGGCGAAGGGTGCATAGGCATTTGTGGAGGGTAGAAAGAGGGGGGTATCTGTTGTTGGGCTTGGGTACCGTGATACGACGCGTGTACGCCGGGCGGAGAGAGCTGCGGGATACCCGAGGGAGGTGGGGCTAAATGCTGCGCAGATGCGGGAACTGGCGCCGGCGTTGGGGCGGAAGCAGGGTTGCCGGAATGCGTTGCTGCAAGCATGCGCTAGACCCAAAGGTGAGACGAGGCGGGTTCAAGCGAGACCTTAGAATTGCACACCTGAAGAATAGCAGGGTCTACTATTTTATTGAGGAGTAAAGCTTGAAAGAGAGCATATGCTAGCTGGGGATGTGCCACGAGGAGAGTTCGAGCTTGGTCTGGATGCGTGATCACGAATGCCTTTTACGATGTTAAGCGTTAGTGATGAGGAATCCAAACAAAAACAACCAGTGAATTAGACGAATAGCCGCACCTTGAATTGCGCTAGGACCTCCACCAACTGGGCAGGATTCATTGTAGCGAGCGTTTGGCTAATCATGTCTAAAGCTGATGTCGCCGGAGGCACAGGGACACCTTGAGGAAGATTGCGGAGGAAGGATGATGATCTGTCTTTGGTACCGTCCGAGTCCTTATCCCTTTCTCTTTTGGCGTTCTCACGTTCGCGCCACTGCGCGCGAGTTTCGCCGCCATCTATAAGCTCTCCGCGCACAGTCGTCTTACCCTCAAGAAAAGGGTCTGAATCGGCTAGATCGATTCTGAGGGGTCTGCCACCAACATCCACGTTATTGAGGTTTCTGACGGCAGATAGAGCCGTCTCGTGATCTATAGGACAAAATCATTACTACCCGGGGATTAGGGGAAGACGGTAGAGGGGAAGGAGAAAGGAGACAGACCTGCGAATTCGCAAAAGCCATACCCTCTTGGTTTTCCTGTCTCTCTGTCAAACACCAGTCTAGAAGGGCGTGGGTAGGACAAGCAATGAGTGGAAGGGGTCAAATGCACCTGAAGCCTACAACTTGACCGACAGACTTGAATACATCGATGAGTTGTTCCTTGAAAAGAAGGTGAAAAAAAGATGTATCTGAGATAAACATGACGCACTTCACCCATGTTATAAGGTACATTTCCGACTAGAATACGAAGAATAGATTAGGAAATCCGAGTCGGCGGGGAAATATGCCGGGTGTTCACGTACCAAAGACGACCTTGCTCATACTGTAAACTGTGGCGACTGGCAAGGCGTGTCACAGCCACAGACAGAGCCACAGCCACAGCAAGGCTCGACCCTCGACCGGTAAATCCGGTAACTAACGGGGCGCGGCGGGGCCGGACACAGGCGAGGCGGGTCGGGTAAAGCCGATAGGATGATGAGTCATGGTCATTTACACCTAATTGACCGGCGTCGGCAGTTTCGAAGATCCTCCCGAGAATAACCTAGACGGAGCGAGAATGAGCGATGACTAGAACCCGTCGTTCCGCAATATATAAACTGGCTCGCATACCAATGACATCCAATTACTACCATTCCACTCCCTCATGGCCATCAGAACCCCCGTATCAATGAACAATCACCATTCATCCTCCAAAACCTCCCCACTCCACCGCTACCGCTCTCTCGAACGCGCTCTCGCAACTAGATACGTCCAAGTCGTCCTCGCACACCGCCAGAGATTAGCCGCTGTTCAACATGGTGTGTCGTTATCAGAGCCTATGCGTCCTCGGTGAGTCCTCATGCTTCTTTTCTTCATCTAGTTCCTCACCCCCATTACATAGCGTAGAGATATGTGATCAACCGCAATCACACTTAATCACCGCTACCTTTGAGCTCCCGGGTCTCAAGAAAGAGGAAATAGGCGTTCATTTGACCCCCGATGGCCGTCTCACCATCTCTGGCGATCGTAGACCCCCCCCTTTGCTCGCAAATACGGACTCTACCCTTACTATGTATCCCGTGAAAGAACTCAAGTATGGTAGATTTGAGCGCACAATTAATGTGCCTGCGGGCCTCGAGGTGCGTACTTGAACTCGGTTCTCCACCGTACGCAGCAGTATTGCAGTCTTGTACTGACACGCTCGGGTGCAGGTTAAAGACATAACTGCTTCCTTGGCCGATGGCATGCTTAGTGTTTCCTGGCCACGTGTAACCCCCACAGCGTTTTCACAGACATCACCGCATGTTCTCACTATGGCATAAAAATGTCCCGATCTCGGGTCCGTATTTTGATGTTCGATTTTAGTCCAACGCCTTCTTCCAGGGACACGCTATTCCGACTTCCATCCTTTCTGTTATTCCCCCCCCCCCCCCCCC
>QFDX01004486.1:0-11709 GCA_003315875.1 Lactifluus piperatus | reverse complement strand
CGATGCTGAGTAGAGATACGTTCTAAATGTCAAGAAGCAGTCCTTTGGGCATGGCGCCTTGGGGTTCAACAAACGTCGGGTATCAGCGAGATGAAAGCGCTGCGCACAACCCGGGCCTGGGAAATTGCCGATTCGGAGCACCAATGATGAGTCACTTTCCCGGGGCTGCGGCCCTGGTGACTCGGAGTCTCGTTAGGCGCATACAGTAGCTAGGTTTGCCGCACGACATTGTTGTGTACCACCGTGACCCTCCGTAATTTTGAGCAGTGATGGACACTAGACTCCCGAAGCTCGTGGCATTTGACTTGGAGTGTGTTCCAAAATTGTACCAAAACTCGGACCTTTGCTTATGGGTTTCTATGTGCAGTTATACTCTTTGGCCATTGTGGATCGACACCCATATTCATTGTATGTGCAATTAGTGGTCATGATGCATTTTCACATTTCACTGACTTTATTTCGTGACGGTAGCATCACTCAAGCGCGACGGAGATACACTAAATGAACTTCATGACAGGTTCGTCACCTTGTGCATCCCAAAGTAGAGTTTCACCCTGATCTGATCGGTCATTCATTATCAGATTTGGGGACAAGGTCATGTTCTATGATGATGTCCCGCAGATTCTGCATCGCTTGCGTGCTACAGACGTGGTAATTGCTGCATGTTCTCGAACAACCGCGACGGCCCTGTGAGTTATCTGCGTCTTCTAGCGTTTGATCTATCTAACACATTCTACAAGTGCTCGTCAAGCACTCTCCTTGTTGCTCATGCCTCCGAAGACAAAGGACCCTGAATCACAGGTCATGCCTGCAATCAAGTTTTTTGATCAACTAGAAATATACCCTGGTACGTCGAAAAGACCGTCCCATTGCTGATCCAACGATCCTCTGACCCGCTTTTATTAGGCTCTAAAATAGCGCACTTCAAGCAGCTACACAAAAAGACCGGGATTCCGTATTCTGAGATGGTGGGTTGACTGGTCAACTGCTCTCCATTCACAAACTTTTGTCTCATATTGATGCTGTTCGTCAGCTATTTTTTGATGACGAGTTTCGAAATAAAGAGGTTGAAAAACTGGGTGTGTAAACGCTTGACATGCACCCCGTTCGACATCTGATATAAAATATGCCTGGAAATTCAATAAGGTGTCACCTTCCAATTTGTTTCCTGTGGTGTCAACGATGCCTGCTTTGAACAAGGCCTAGACACCTGGAGGGCGAGACACCCCTTAGGGGTTTTGGACGCGCCTCCTGCCAGTGAGGTGACTCGCGAAGAGACGACTTGCAAAGCTTAATCAACCTAAGAACTTTCCCATGTCTCTGTGTGTGTGCTGGCCACGGATTACAACAGGGATTCAATCGGCGGAAATTCTTGGTATATCACATATTACAGATCTGAGACAAACGTAGTATTAGAGGTAATAGAAGTGAATCGGACTGTTGGTCTTTCGTTCTCCCTTCTCCCTCCGGGGCTCGTGTTACATCCTTATAATACGAGTGCGGTCAGGCCAATCAAGTCAAACATAGGCCCGGGCGAGGCGCGAGAGAAAAGGTTATGATAGAGCGCTGACTCGGAGCTGTACCGCGGTTGGTAGAGGTACTACGGGTTTGGCCCGCCCGGGACCTGACTCACTGAGCGGTCTGTAATCGTCACAGTCGCATCTACAGCAGTAGTAGGCTCCCTTACCAATCAAGATGGTATTATTGTCTCCCAACGCTCCCTCTCCGTAACTAACGTTTTTCTTTTATTCCACACGTCCCTTTTCTGCAGCAGCCTTCCCTCTGATGCTGACCCCGCTCGTAAACGTCTCGTGCAGCGCTTCGTACCGGCGCCTCTGCGCTCTGCTAACGCTAGGCCCGACCACTTCGAGCGCGTCCTGGAAGTCCTCAACTAGCACCATGACCACGCCTCTATGATCAAGATCAACCTCCAGCCAACCTTCGCGCAGAAGGTTGAACTTCTTTCAGCGCGAGCATAAAGTCTGCGGCAGTGATGCAGAGGGGAGCGAGTTGGGCTGGCGTTAAGGGTCCGGGGTGAGAATGAAGGAAGCGTGCGATGGATGTGTGCGTGAGAGTTGATGCAGCCAATTGAGAAAAAGGTGCGGGACGAGACTCAGGCGAAGGGGTGGGAGGGACATGGAATAGCAGCGGGTCGGGTGCTGGATGTGAAGCGTCAGGGGCTTCAGCATCAGGGGGCATCAGCATCTAGGGGTAGGTAATGAATCATCGGCCCGGGGAATGACGATCGTCCTGACAGCGATGATATCATGATACCTGCCGCCCCATAAGTGCATAAGCACTCAAGTCCGCACCTATATAACCCGGTGGCCTTGGCTAGTGCGTTGAAATCAAACGTACCATCAAGTCGAATCCGCTTATCCGCTCCTGCCCGTCGTGTTATTTCTTTCTGCAAAAGTTTCTGCGCCATCTCGTCTCTTCACATCGACATATCATGAGTTCTGATACTTCTAAGAGTGAGTGCTACCGTCTGTTCCCCCCTCTATTCCACATTGACTTTTTGAAGATTTTACGTTGACAGAAGATCAGCTGGAGCAGGCGGGTCTAACCAACGAAAGCGAGTTCCTTAGTCTTCTTGCACGTCTATACCTCACTTACCATCTCCTTGTAGACCTTTCCGCCGTCGTTGCACAAGCGCTCGAGAATATGCGAAAGCGTCCCGACTTATTGAGCGAGTCCCTTAATTTTCTTCCTGCGTCTATACCACACTTACCACCTTCCGTTTAGATCTTTCTATCTTGACTCTCCAGTTCATGAACATCGTGGCGCACAAAAATAAGAGTTCTCCGACTCTAAAACCAGCGTCTGCGGTGTCTTCCGCCCTGTCCCAGTACACCCCCACCGAATACGAGAGAGTTACCTACTACAACGGCATCACCGCGGACGGCGACTACCCCGTACTTGTCTACAGGTCCGATTTTGCCACTACCCCCTTCTCCATGCCCGTCGGCAGATTCGCCTATGCACCTGTCAAGTCGGTGCGCGGGATTTATGGCACCTCGCTCGTCCCCATCTGGGACTCTGTCGGTTTCGAGATTGTTCAACTGATCACGATCGAGAAGATTGCCTGTTGCTCCATCGGCGCAGCCCGCTTCTTCACCCACCCGTCCGGCAGGGAGGAGAAGGGATTTCTCGGTCCTGTCGTCGTATGGCTGGGTGTCGAACCTGGATCCACCTCGTCCGACACCGCCCACGAGATCTCTCAAAAGATTCTCTCTCTTCTCGGAGCGCGTGGAGTCAACGACGTTGTAGTCGAATGGAAGGAGTCCGTCGTGCGGAGGCTAGGAGGTCCACCGCTCATGAAGCATGTCAGCAGCGCCAACCCCACCCACCACGTCCGTCGCTTTCTTACCCCTCTCCTCGGCATTCCTCTTGCCACTCAAGGGATGGAAAAGGATGATTCCCAGGGCACTCTCACCTTATGGTTCCATGAGAACAAAGACAAGGACGGTAACCCAAGCGCCAACGTCTACGGCGTCAGCAATTGTCATGTTCTTCGCAAAAACACAATCATCGACTACGAGCGTAGAGGAGGCGCACTCAAGGACTTTGTTCATGTTTGCGGACTCCGTCGATTCCGACGCGGTCTAGACGAGATCAAGAAGGCTATCAGTGACCACGCCATTAGCGCCAGCTATTTAGCCCAAGAGATCATGCGACTGGAGGAGACAGAGAATCTGGCCGACGTCGCGGACGTGATCAGGGAGAATCGACGCTCCTTGGCTGAGGAGAACAACGCTATCCCCCAGCTCGAGGCCATGCACGAAGAGATCACGAAGCAGTGGTCCGACATTACGCTCCACCGTGACATCGGTTATGTCCAATACGCTAAGGCTATCGAGGTCGACGTCGAAGGCGGCACGCGTTACACCTCGGACTGGGGTGCGTTCTTGGCAAATGAGGCGAAGGTCAGGCCTCAGTTTGAGGGTAATGTTGTCGATATCGGTGCGTTCAGATCCTTCTCATTTTTGCCACGTCTAATGAAAACAACCTTATTTAGGTTCGAAATATACTCCCGGGGAGCTAATGGCGCTATTTTATCCTGGTGGTGGAGGAGCGACCACGTTCAAGTTTCCTCCGGACAGAAAGCTTAGGATCGTGGGATGCACTACGAAGGACGACCTGGACCACCCCACGGAGCTCGATTTCGAAGGCGAACCCTCCTTTATTGTTGCAAAGGACGGTAACACAACCGACTTAACCGTCGGAGTCTTCAGTGGTGTGGTCACCTTTATTCTCAATGACACCGGTGTCTGGTCTAAGGAGCTCGGGATATACAACTCCAGCCACAAGAAAACCGAAGTCTTCTCCGATCATGGAGACTCGGGCTCGCTCGTCTGGTGTACCAAGGACAGCAAAGGCTACATCGTTGGGCAACTCCACTCGGGAGAGAACATAGGCGGCTCGACCAGTAACCATGTTACTTACTGCACCCCTGGCTTTTACACCCTGGACAAGATCAGGGAGCGCTTCCCGCACGCCGACTTCTACCGCACCACCTGGTAAACTTGAAAGTTCGTGTCTTTCTTCCGCTTCATTGAAGTTCATTCTTTCGCACCCATGGCTGCCGACGCGAAGCCAATGTATTACTGCGTGTTGTAGCGCGGGTCGGAGCGTGCGCGTGAGTCCAAAGAAAGAGAGATAAGATCAATGAGAGTGAAATGCCGAGGATTCCTAGTCCTGATCACAAGACGCGTGACAGCCCGGGTGGCTTGGTTTACATCCTAAAACGGGGATGGGAGTCGACGGTGAAAGCGAATGAGGATAAGAGGGAAAGAGGGATGAAAAGCACTCAAGGGCTGTCTTAGTTCGAGGCCAAGCTTTATCGATTCATCACTGAGGGAATTTCATGGCACTCTCCTTATTGCTCATGCCTCCGAAGACAAAGGACCCTGAATCACACAGGTCATGCCTGCAATCAAGTTTTTTGATCAACTAGAAATATACCCTGGTACGTCGAAAAGACCGTCCCATTGCTGATCCAACGATCCTCTGACCCGCTTTTATTAGGCTCTAAAATAGCACACTTCAAGCAGCTATTGAAGGTGGAGGGGCTGAAAAGCCCAGTGGACTCAAGATAAAAGTGTGTGTGTGCTCTACTGATAGGTAAAAGGCACAATGTGGTGTGTAGAGTTAGAGTAAGTAGTAGCGACGTGCCCTAAGCCCGGGGCTGACTAATACCCCCAACGGGCTGCTAGCCGTTGTGTGGCTGCACTTCCAACAGCAGCTACGCAAAAAGACCGGGATTCCATGTTCTGAGAAGACTGAGATGGTGGGTTGACTGGTCAACTGCTCTCCTTTCACAAACTTTTGTCTCATATTGATGCTCCATGTTCCTCAGCTATTTTTTGACGACGAGTTTCGAAATAAAAGAGGTTGAAAAACTGGGTGTGTAAACGCTTGACATGCACCCCGTTCGACATCTGATATAATAATAGTATATGCCTGGTTCAACAAGGTGTCACCTTCCAATTTGTTTCCTGCGGGGTCAACGATGCCTTCTTTGAACAAGGCCTAGACACCTGGAGGGCGAGACACTCCTTAGGGGTTTTGGATGCGGCTCCTGCCAGTGAGGAGGTGACTCGCGAAGAGACGACTTGCAACGCTTAATCAACCTAAGGGGTAGCAGAACTTTTCCAGGTCTCTGTGTATGTGCTTGTCACGGATTACAACAAGGATTCAATCGGAACTTCTTGGTATACCACATATTACAGATCTGAACAAACGTAGTAATAGAGGTAATAGAAGTGAATCGGACTGTTGGTCTTTCGTTCTTCCTTCTCGGCTCGTGTTACATCCCTATAATACGGGCGCGGTCAGGCCAATCAAGTCGAACATAGGCCCGGGCGAGGCGCGAGAGAAAAGGTATGATAGAGCGTTGACTCGGAGCTGCACCGCGGCTGGTAGGGGGTACTACGGGTTTGGCCCGCCCCGGAGGCCCACTGCTCCTGACTCATTGAGCGATTGTAATCGTCAGTCGCATCTACAGCAGTAGCTAGTATAGTAGTAAGTTCCTTTACACATCAAAATAAACGGGGTGGTGTCATTATCCCAACGCTCCCTCTCCGTAACTAACGGTTTTCTTTTACACCACACGCTCTTTTTCTGCAGCAGCCTTCCCTCTGATGCTGACCCCGCTCGCAAACGTCTCGCGCAGCGCTTCGTACCGCCGTCTCTGCGCTCTGCTAACGCTAGGCCCGACCACTTCGAGCGCGTCCTGGAAGTCCTCAACTAGCACCATGACCACGCCTCTATGATCAAGATCACCCTCCAGCCGACTTCCCTCGTCCATCGCTTCCAGAGTGCCCAGTGCCCTGCGGAGCGCACGGACGCCCGCCTCCCGCACGAGGGCGGCCAGATCAGCGCCACTGTATCCCTCGCCGCGAGTGCTACCGACCAACTCCGCGACGAGATCTACAGCTGTAGATGCGGATGCGGATGTGGATGCGGGTAGAGGTAAGGGTAAGGGTGCGAGTGGGACGGAACGCCGAACGAGTAGGGTGCGCACGATCTCCTTGCGCTCGTCTGGTGATGGGAGGTCGACGTAGAGGAGCTTGTCGAGGCGGCCTGGTCTGCACATTGCTGGGTCGAGCATGTCAGGTCTGTTGGTTGCTGCGAGGACAAAGACGCCGCGTCGGGAGTCGAGGCCGTCGAGCTCGGTCAGGAGCGTGTTGACGACGCGCGCGGAGGATTCCGAAAGCGTGTCGTCGCGCCGTGGGACGAGCGCGTCGAGCTCGTCGAAAAAGATAATACATGGGGAAGATGCGCGCGCACGTGCAAAGACTTGACGTACGGCGCGCTCGCTCTCGCCAACGTACTGTCGCACGAGTGTGGATCGTCAGCTGCCTGTTCATTTTTTTGAGGCAAAAAATAGTAGTAGCACCTTGTTGAGTAGTTCAGGTCCTTTCACGCTGATGAAGCTCGCTTGGCTCTCGTTCGCAACTGCTTTTGCAAGTAGGGTCTTGCCGCACCCTGGAGGACCCCACAAAAGCACGCCAGCAGGGGCGTCAATACCGACTGCTCGGAAGATCTCTGGTCTACGGATTGGCTGTACGACAGCCATGTGCAATTCGCTTCGAGTGGCGTGCAGCGCACCAATGTCCGCCCAGGTAACGTCGGGGACGGTCGCAAAACCTTCGCGCTGCGCAGAAGGCTGAACTTCTTTCAGCGCGAGCATAAAATCTGCGGCAGTGATGCAGAGGGGAGCGAGTTGGGCTGGCGTTAATGGTCCGGGGTGAGAATGAAGGAAGCGTGCGATGGATGAGTGCGTGAGAGTTGATGCAGCCAAGTGAGAAAAAGGTGCTGGACGAGACTCAGGCGAAGGGGCGGAGGGACCTGGAATAGCAACGGGTGCTGGATGTGAAGCGTCAACTTGCATGGGGGCATCAGTATCTAGGGTAGGTAATGAATCATCGGGAATGACGATCGTCCCATCCGAGATATTCTTGAAAATCCGTTTGACAGCGATGATACCTGCCGCCCCAGTAAGCGCACTCAAGTCTGCACCTACATAACCCGGGGTGGCCTTGGCTAGCGCGTTGAAATCAAACGTGCCATCCAGTCGCAGCTTGGCGCATAAGACGCGGAGAATTCTAAATGATTGCTCTCAATCTTCTACAATGGGGCACAACGGTTCAACGCACTGCGCTCGGGCTTCGTCATCGGGCACGGTCATTCCTATCTCGTGGTCGAAGCGCCCTGCTCGGCGGAGGGCAGGATCCAACGCGTCCTGTCGGTTGGTTGCACCAATGACCACAACGGGCTTGTTGTCCGTCTTTTCCCAGGACAAGTCTGGGCAAATGAAAATGAAAAAGAAGTCGACGTAACGCGAGTGTTCTCCCCAAACAACGCACCATCCATGCACGTTAGAAACTGGGCGACTATACGACGTTCCATCTCGCGCTGTGCGCTCTCCCGTTTTGGCGTGATTGCATCGATCTCATCGATGAATAACAGGCAAGGCGCCACTCGCTACAAGACAGCGGTCAAGGGTCAGGATCTTTACTCTTAGATATAAAACGGACCAACGGACCTTGGCCTCCTCAAATGTTTCTCGTAGTGTCTTTTCCGACTCGCCTGACATACCCGACACGATCGATGGTGCGGAAACGGAGATAAATGGTACACCCAGTTCCTAGTCAAGGAACATCATTAAAACTTCGCGCAGTGAACTGTGAGGGAGGAGAATACGCACGCCACCAATCGCATTCGCAAGCATAGTCTTGCCACAGCCTGGAGGACCATGTAGCAGAACACCGCGGGGAGGTTGGACACCGGTATGGATGTAGACCTCAGGATGCGTAAGGGGCATAGCGACAAGCTCGAGCATCTTCTCTACGCATGGGTCGACTCCGCCCAGGTCCGCGAGGCGCACCGCTGGCGGTGCGTACTCCTTACTCGTGCCGACACGACTGCGTTTGTTGCCCTCCTCACCACGTGTTGACCGCAGCTTGCGCTTACTCTGCGATACAGTTGAAGGCACTTCTTCCAAGTTACGAGGAGAAGGGGCAGCTGATTCCGAACGCGGAAGCTCTTCAGGGGGTGTCTCGGTCTGTGGAGGTAGGGTCGGGGTGGTACTGGTAGATGGCGTGGTTTGGGCGGCATTCAAGTTGATTTTCTTCCTCTGCCAAAGGCCATGCATAGACTTGTTGAGGGCATTAGGTCCCTGGCTGACTCGCTGTGAGAATTGAAATTGTGAGCAAGGAAGGGAGCGTACCGACTCCATTTTTTGTGGTAGGTATAGCCAGATGCGAGGACACAGAAGGGAGTTGAATCACGTGGACCGTAAGCCGTAAGTCGCTTCCCCGAGTTGCCCTGTTACTCTATCATCTTGTACTTGTGGCGGTGGCAAGGACTGACTTACTGTGGCAGATTCCAGCTAAATAGTTCGTTGTGGAGTACTCAGGGATATAAGAATGACACGTTTTCTAATACCCTATCTCGTGTTTTTCCCTCTACCTTCTAACAAATGTCAACTGCATATCACCGCAGTGAACCAACCAAAGATATCTATTCGCGCCGCATGTCGCTCCGGGCGCCTCCATTGCCCAATCCGGTACTAGACGTTCCCCGTCTGCGCTCTGCTTGCCATTTAGCTTAGCTGAATACCTCTTTCAAGCGCCCTGTGTTGACCATCCCACCTGGGCGCGCGGCAGATTGGCACCAGCCTATTGGGACTTACGCGACCCTTCCACCTCCGAAGCGCGCATGCAATACGAGGGACATGCCCCAGCCTATTTGGGAACTACGTCTGAATCCAGACTACGGCACCCTCCCTGGTGTCCCGCTTCTTGAAGCACTCCAGGGTGTTGGCGTTGTAGGGGCTACCATTCCCATCTGCTCGGACCGCCGTGTGAAACTGAACGTCTACGTGCGTGCCTTTTCTTCCTCCATTTTTTTTCGATTACCATTTGGGTGAGGGGGGAAGGGCACTCCGCTGATGATTCGTGCGCTTGTTCAGTGGCCCCAACTCGGTCATGTTGACTACGAAGAATGGTTCGATAGTCCGGACATTGCGTCTGCATCACTCGGCGATATTGCCAGTATCATCGCGGGGCTATATCGCGACCTTTTCGAGGTACGGGTGTCTCCGATTCGGTTCTTGTTTGGTCTGATCACTCATCCGTGCATGTAGCGAGTCGGGCCGAAGATACAGGCTGTCAGCAAGGATTGGCAGATCCGGCCTCGAGACGATGCTGCGGGAATTTGCTTTGGCCAGTTACGACTTACCCGGCTTTATTCCTTTGACGGAACTCGGATTTATCCTGAGATTGTCGCTGTGGTCCGTCGTTGAAAGATACGGGCACGTCTCGACCAAACCTAATGTTGCTGAATATTCATTTCACGTCTACTCTCCCATGCTCTCTATGCCTAATATGCTACCCCCTATGATATGCTGTCCTATGCTTCTAGTTTCGACTATATGATACCTGGTTTTCTGCAAGAAGCTGTGTGGGTGCCATTATCGCGTCCAGCATCTTAGAGCAAGCAAGGAAACAAAATGGACGAATCCAGAGCCGACTATGGCATCGCATTATCCTCGGCAATGTGCTTCTTTCAATTATGCACACCGCCTCTTGTCATTTCCCTTCCATTTATCGATGCCATCCCCATCTGGACATTGTCACGGTCCGCCTCAGGCTATTCATCTTGTCTTTGGCCTAACCTACTATATGTATCCGCCTCGCGACCTTCTATATTAATTTCGAGGAGCCAAAGGAAGCGCAGCACAGCGGCCGAGCCACCCAAAAGTGTTCGCGTCCTCGCAGCTGCTGCATTGCTTACTTGCGATCGACAGGAGTGAGGAGTGTGAAGGTATAGCAACGGCCCGACACGCTTCTTAAATGCGATTGATTACACAGCCACAGTCCTCCGGGATTTTCCGTCGCCTAATGTTCATTTGATAATTACACTTAGCGCCCAAAAATAATTCAAAACCCATCTAACTTAGCCCAGGAGGATTGCCCCGTGCCGGGGTCGTAAAGAGCTCGTAAAACGTTGTTTTTTTTTTAGTTTTTCGATCGATCGAGGGAGGTCAGTGACAAAAGGCGAGAGAAGTTGACTGAGAGATAAAGGTAACGTAAGATAAAAGAGATGAATGTTCCAGTTCGAAGTTCCGGAAGTCCACGTGATTAGAATTGAGGGTAGTTGTTCAAGTCAAAGTTCAAAGAGAGAGTAAATGTCTCTGACAGCGTTTGTTCCTGCCATCCCTTCCTTTTCGCCCACACACACACACGTTTCCTATCTATCATAAAAAATTCACAGTCAGTAACGCCGTTTCTTTCATTTACTTGCAGCTGCTATCCACGTTCTCTCCCCACGACCCCTCACGACTACTGCACCTATTCCTGCACTTGCAACCCTCACCCGATTGACACCCCCCTACATTCCTAACATTTCAATCATCTTTTAGCCCCCCTGCATGGCTGCGCCCACTCAACCACTGCCCTCATGGTTGTCCTACTCGACCTCGCTCGCTACCGATCCCGCCGGCCAGGTTACCGCCACCTTCAGCACTGTAGTCACTCTCCCTTTGACATACTATGGACCCCCGGTGAGTGTTTAAGAACATGTTTAGCTGTAGTATTGGGGTGCCAGGTAAAGGCTACTTGGCTGGTAATCGCACGATCCTATGGTGTCACCTTCACAGCACCGAATCAGCCGATGCTCATATGTTGTCGGCAGGGCTAGTGCACTTATGTCATTTCTCTCTTTCAGATCCCTCTTGGCCCTGATGACGTCTGGGTCTACGGTGGCTTGTCGTCTCCGGCGCCCTCACCATCCAATCCATCCAATCCTCTTCCCACGAGCGTTGCCTCAACCGTCCTTTCATCAATTTCAGCGACACCTTCCTCCGTAACAGTGCCACCCTCCACTGTGGCTCCACTCCCATCTTCTTCCTCACCTCTGTCTACCACTTCATTATTACCGATCAGTGGCAAATCGTCCTCTCACTCGCACCATACAGGGTTGATCATCGGCACTGTCCTAGGAGCCGTACTCGGCTCGTTGCTGCTACTCTTCTTCTTCATCTTCTTCCTGCGCTCACGCCAACGCGGCCAAGGCCCCCGCAGGTACCGCTCCGAGCCTCCAACAAGCCAAGTTATGTGGATGTGGCATGACGTCCGGGGACACGATGACGATCAGGATGCCGATCTCGACACAGAATTACATTCAGCTGGCGAGGGTTCT
>QFDX01004434.1:0-18895 GCA_003315875.1 Lactifluus piperatus | reverse complement strand
CGAATCTCCGAGTCCAGCAGCCACTTGGGCGCATGTCACGAGGTGGAATCCAACAACCTAAAACTGGTTAAAGTGAGGCTGTCCAGATGTTGATCTTGCGCAAGCGTGAATCGAGGCGCGGGGCTGGGCGAGATTTGTGTGAATCCAGGCCGAAGTCGGCTGGGCGGTTTCACACGGTTTCACGCAGGCGTTTACGAGTTCTCGGGTCCACGCGTTCACGGTTCACGGACTCTCGGGCGGAAGGAAAAATTCATGGGGGCTTAGACAAAGACATGCTTGCCATGGGTAAGTGGGGATTCAAGTTGTTGAGGTTTATCTATGCTGCTCAGTTGGATTCGTCGTAATCCCACTTCAATATGCGGTAGCAGTGCGCCAGGAACGCAGTCAATCCAAGGCTAGGCAGGCAGTTGCTTGGAGCTGTTGGCCTTTCAATAACAGTGAGCCATACCTTCGATCGGGTCCCTCTTTCAACCACTTCGACGTCCTCATCCAATTCTCGCGCAATTATGTAGTAATAACTTGGGCAGGAAAAGGAAATTGTACTGTGTCACGTGCCAGCCGACACCATGCAGTAGAGTTTCACCCGCTCCCAACAGAAATGGTAAATGAGCAGCTTGTGCGGAATTTCAGTCATCGGATCCATTGTGTGAGCTCACACACTCTCGAAAAGAGGGGCCCGTTCGAAGTCCCGGTTCCAGGTATTGTTGTTTGCCCGGTGATACATCACTCACACTTGGCATATTGCCATCTAAAGGCCACTATGTCAACTGTGGTGTTGGAGGAGGCTAATCTATGAGTGATGCATCACGGGGTAAACAACACCAACCCAGTCCGAAGAACATGGCAACGACATGGAGAAGTGGATAGGTATATTACCACAGAAGCCCAACGCCCCCAACCAAGTAAGAACCAGTCTGCACAAAAGGGGAGGGGGGTTCACAGTTTGTAGTATAGGAGCTGTTATTATGTCTTCACGAGCGACTGGGGATGTGATTAGTTTTAATTGCATTTCCTCGCTCGTGAATGAGGTTCATAGTTACCAGCACGGAGCGCCCAAGCATGAGAACTGAGCGCTGAGCGCGAATAACCAACCCTACCGGCGCAAGATCGTGATCACAAGAGCGCAATGGTTGAGTGAGCATTGGGTGCCCGCGCATTTTGATATATCATGAATGCCTCGCACAAAGGGATAGACATCAGTGCCTGGAATGATTGCTACCATAATTGAATTGAAGCCTCATGAAGTCTATCTCCTCCCCTTCTTCAGCCTCGATATAACAGTCCTGTCGGGGCCTCTCCGAGGAAAAAGCCACGGGTCTAGCGTTGTGAGCACCGGCGCAGGACGTGGAGGCCAAAGGACTCTTAGAACTCACATGGGTGGGATCTCAAGGACATGGGAATAGGGGAGATGCAGCAGGCTGTGCAGAACGTATGACACGATGCGATAGATCTGCGTACTAGTACGCATAAATGAGACAAGCCAAAACCTCAAACCAACTCCTGTCCTGCGAGACAAGACCTCTCAGGACATGTAGAACGAGATCAGGGAACTATGTGGCCTCTTTCGGGAAGGTCTGTTGGCCGCAGTGGAACCGTAGCCACAAGGGGGGGCATGCGTCGATGATAATGGTGGGACAACTCTTCTTGTGCAAGCCACCTGCGGGTTGAGTCACGTGATCGGGTTCTTCCGGCTGTACAGTACAGTACTGTAGGCTGTAGGTTTGCACCCTGAATTTTGTTCCCCGCCCGGTTTTCTTGAACTTGGTGAATACTAACACCTGCTGTTGTGGTTCCTCCGTTTGAGAAACACGTCTTCAAATTGCTGTCTGTGTTGTATTCGAGGAGCCTTTCTTCTACGCTAGGGTAATTGCAGGGAAAGTGGTCAGGTCAGTCACTGCAGTCGTGGTCGATCTCGCCGGATTCCGGGTTATACTTTTTTCTTTGACTTTATACGGGATGGCCGCAAGTCAGAACCCATTCACAACGACCGCACGCTTCTTTGATTCAGGACAGCCGCATTGTGTGGTCTGTATTTAATTACCTGACGCGGATCCAAGGTGTAGGAAAACTCAGGGACTCGGAGCGGGGGGAACGTTAGTCAACGCCTATTTCCGTCTACTTTCACAGCGACTGTGATATACATATTCCGCTTGTGCTTCATAGACTCTGCTAGTATACAGTAGAGAGAGGGTATATATATACGCAAACAGGTCACCGCAACTCAACTCCAAACGACAAGGTTCCCTCAGTTGTCCTGTCATCTCGCCCCAACAGAATGCCTCGTTTTAGATCATAATCTAATTTCCTGACTGGATAGCGAAACGTTATCTTGGCAGAACTTTCCAAAGGCCGCCACGAAAGACGCACCTCAAGTCCACGACAGTGACGTTTCTTCCATCCTCTAGATCCACTGGAGACGAAAGCGGATGGGGCTTTAACGAGTTGTTTGATGTGGCATCGCATGAGCTTCCGAGGAATGGGTGGTCACGGAGGTAGATCCGATTGTTCAGGATCACCAAAAACGTGTTGGAATATCTACAACTCCAGTGAGTAGTAGTTTCCCTTGACATAATATGTGAAATACAGTTTCCCAATAATTGCGGCCCTGTTATTCCCATGCTCAGTCAATTCAAAGTGACTCTCAGTGATGAAAAAGACATACGGGGCCACGTAGTAGTCCCTGTACTATGAAGACGATTCATTAGGCCAGAACAGGAAATCAGGGTCATTCTTATTCTGCTTACAGGGAAAACGACGAAGAGCACGAACGTCACAATGGCCACGGTAGCTTAGCAGGAGTGACTCCGAGTGAGACAATATCATGCTACGAGACGCGAGAACAGTACTCACCTGTCAAAACGTTCGTTTCAATAATGAGCTGCAAAACGCGCGGCAAAACGTAATTTGAGATTGGATTGTCGTTGTTGCGTGTTTGCTTTAGCTATGAGTGAAGGGGGAGTCGACACTCTGAGGACTCAGAGAAGCATGATTGCGTACCAAATAGACCATCGCGGCAGCAATAAGGACGTCCACTAGTACATCCATGGAGAAACACAACTAATTCAGCGAACTGTAAACTAATCTGAGGACTTAACAAAGCCGAGAACACATACATATATAGGTGGCGTGACCATCTTGTGAGATATTTCGTTAGATGTCAGATCGTAAAAAATAGTTGTGCCATGCTCACCTTGATTCCGCCCCATAAGGCACCAGACGCTTGAGCAATAGACAGCTTATGCATTGGGACGATGAATGAGCACTCGCGGAAAGACCGATGTAGACGTACGACAGCGATGGCCGTGCAGAGCCACCATAGACGGTTGTTCAACGTATAGATTCGATAGCAATAGAACAATTGAACGATGAGAGCAATGATCCCACCAATTATCGAGATATCGATGGGAGCAAACCTAGTGTTCGTGACCATACCCTCGAGGTCACCGAATCCGGCCATGAACCAGTAATAGACGTCGGCACCCGTCAAGGCTGTTTGAGCTGTCTCGAGGAGAAAGATAAAGCACACTGGGAGAGCTTGCTTGAGTTTGTGAGTGCGGAAGGTGAATCACTTGTGCTTGCCTAGGAGCTTTACGAAACTTCTATCTTCCTTGAAGTTGTAGCTGTATACATCTGTCCTTATCTCAGCTGGACAACCGAACTTAATAACTAAAAATCTCACAGGCTTGGACACAAAGAACTCCGTACAACATCCAGTTGAACAAAGGTCCAAAGAGCTGTTTTTATTTTCATGTATCGAGTAGCCATATTAGCTATGGGAATGGAGTAACATACAAGAGGAGCAGTGCTTAGAGAAGAATCAGTGGGGACCAACCCGCTATATGCTACCAAACTTACTATATAACAATATCGGAGGGAAGAGAGGGTGGCTCTGCATCAGCCATGTTATATCTGGGCCTGCAGCGAAATTGGAGGGAGTGGAAAGGTGATATGCACCACTAGTGCGGTTTTGAAATTGCGATATTCCATGAAAGAGATTCAACATTTATATATTTTCTAGAATAGGTTAGTCAAGGGACTCAAGTACTTGGAAAGAAAGTCAACATCGAGCGCCGAATCCTCGAGTCCAGCAGACAATTGGAAGCACGTCACGAGGTCGAATCCATTGACCCAAAACTGGTTAAAGTGAAGTGAGGACGTCCCCATATTTTTTTCGCTGATCTTGCGCCAGTGTGAATCGTGATCGTCGAGTGAATCGATGCCGAAGTAGGCAGGCGGTTCACACGGTCACGGTTTCACACGGGTTCTTGCGGTCACGAGTGCGGGGTAAAGTAGGAAATTCGAGGGGCTTCAATTGGACGAAGACATGCATGCCATGGGTAAGTGGAGATTGGTGAGGTTGATCTACGCTGTGAAGTTGGATTCGCATTTTAATCGGCGGTAGCACTCCGCCAGGAACGTACAGTAGTCAATTCAAGGTTAGGCAGGATGATAATTACAACATGACAATAACAATTGCTGGGGCTGTTGGCCTTATTATAACAATGAGCGCTAACTTCAAAGAGGCTGTGTCATGCGAGCGCACGCGGTGATAGAGTTTCACACGCCCAACAGAAATGGTAATGAGCAGCTCGTGCGGACTTTCAGTCCTCGGTTTGATTGTGTGAGCTCACACGTTCGAAAGACGGACCCGTTTGAAGTACCAGTTTCTGGTATTGTTGTTTACCCTAGTGATGCATCACTCATAGATTAGCCTCCCCCAGCACTACAATTGACATTGAGGCCTTAAGACGGCAAGATGTCAGTGGTGCTGGAGGAGGCTAATGTATGAGTGATGTATCACTAGGTAAACTACAGTTACCTAGGCTGAAGCGAAGGGCAACGACATGGAGAAGTGGATATATTGATTACCACGGAGGCCCAACGCCCCCGACCCAGTAAGAACTGCTATGCACACAAAAGGGAAGGCGGGGTCCATAGCTTGTAGTATAGTTATCTTCCTGAGCTTCTGGGGATGCGATTGATTGTACTGTTTTACTCGTGAATGAGGTTCATAATTATCAGCACGGAGAGCCCGAGTATAAAAATAATTGAGTGCTGAGTGCTAATAATCAACCCTACCGGTGCAAGACCGTGATCATAATAGCGCGGTGGTTGAGCGAACATTGGGTGCCCGCTCATTTTGATATGTTTTCAAGGTTTACCTTGAGCACGAAGGGACGACATCAGAGCTTGACATGATTGCTCCTCGAGCCGACTCCTATCCTGCGAGAAAAGACCTCTCGGGACATGTAGAACGAGATCAGGGAACTACGTGGCCCCTTCTGAAGATCTGTTGGAACCGTAGCCACTGGCAAAAGCGACACGCGTGTCGTGGAACGGCTTACATAAGCAGGCTACTCGTGCAGGTCGAGCCCACGTGATAACGTGATGAAGCTTTTCCCCGCGTTTCACAGATCTGTACCATACACTTTCATCCTTTCCATGGCAGCAGTTCCAGGGCATTTAAATCTCTAAAACATGCACTAACACGCTCTTAGAACACCTTCAAGGTCTTCTGGGTGTGCTTCGTTCAAATCTCTCTCTCTGACACGTGCTTCGACTCGCCCCATCCAATCAGACTCGAAGGATGTCCCTCATTCCAGAGATCAGAAACCCTCTTTCTCATGCTGTCCATCATTTAGTTTTCGCTGAGGTGTTCTGTAAGCTAGACTGACTTTATGCTCTGCTGCTCTATTACTGGGGCCCCCAGGGAGAAATGGAAACCAACCAAATGAATTTTCTTCCCCCAGACTTGTTACTCGCCTCACCGGCCCAGGCAGATCTCACGGATATCATTCTGGTGTTTGAATCGGACTCTGACAGCGATCCACAATCCTGATACTACCGAGTTGGTTCCCACTGGCAGAAAGTGCCATGGTGTCTCGGGTACTCGGGCAGTGTATCATACGATATAATCCCTGTGTTCGAGATCGATGGATCCGGAGCGTAAGCCTACATTCGATTTCTTCTCTGGATGTCTATTGGATGGCCGCGAGACAGAAATGTTTCACGACGACAACAGATAGCCGCATTTTTCTTTGATTCAGTAGGGTTATATGGTTTGGCCTGGATGGAGATCCTCGACGGAGTCGACGCCGATCACAGAACGATGGAGGGAAACCTGCGATTGGAGGGAAGTTGTTGAACGCCCATTTCTGTCTGCGGTAGCCCTTCCAGGTCCATCATATTCAGTTACGCGGGTACTTCACACGCAAGAATACTATACAAATGTCATTTAGTGAAATAAATACACGACTGAAACAAAGAGCCGGATCGAGCTCGATTCTGCTTCCATGCAGTTTAGAGAGGATGGATAAATACGCATAGAGGCACCCAAACTGCACTCCAAGCGACAATGTTCCTTCAACTGGTCCCGTGACCCAATCCAACAAGAGTTTTTCTCATTTCTCGGTGACTCTTCAACACACCGGATGGAATCGATGGGGATGCCGTGTGGCCGGCACCGATACCCCCGTGCAGTATAGAGTCATCATTAGACTGTAGGCTGTGCTAGGTCAGGAACGCTTGGAGCCGCCGACTATGTATGTGAGGATCGAGGAGGTCAAAGTAAAGGTGGCGCAGAAGGTGGCGCAGAAGGTTTGACATCACCTGTGCACAAGGGGCAAAAGTGCAGCAGAAAACTATACGGATTTTCGCCAATACAGTATCACCATTCGCGTTTTGGGGGGGATGGGGGGAACGGAGTTCTCTCCGCCTTTAATCATGCCGATACGCCGTAAAGTGACCTTCCTGCCATTGTCACAGGGTATCTTTGATCAATTGTAGCCCAAGCTTTGTAGTGGTTGTTTTCTTGGCCTCTCTCCGAGTTTTTCATCACGCAAACACATTCTCTGATACGGCAGTCTGCCCCACTCAGTTACAGACAGACTAACTTGAAAAGGTCGTCTCCGTGATCAAAAATCGTCCCTCGTGCTATCCATCATCTAGGGGTTTCAATGTACTGTTCTGTCGACCTTATACTTAACGTTGCGTCCGAGTCATCGCTCTGGGCCGGCGGCTGGGCATCCGCAAGGAGAAATTGGACTATCATACTGTAGGTTTACCACACTGAATTTTGTTCCCCGCCCATGGCCTTCGGCAAGCTTCACCGGAATACCGATCGAAGGCCGATCTCAGGGCCGCGGACGGAGATAACGCGTTATCATATTGGTTTTCTCGAACTTGGTAATTGCTGACACCTGCGGAGGTGGTTCCTCTGCTTATGGAACAAAGAAAACAGATGTCTTCAAGTTGCTGTTTGTATCTGTATCCGAGGAGCTTTTCTTCTACGTCAGGATAGTTGCCGGGCCCGGCCGTGGACTGTCACTTCAGTCGTGATCCAGATCTACGGATTCCGGGTTCTGGTTCTATGATACATTTTTCTCTGACTCTATACGGGGTGGCCGCAAGTCAGAACGATTCACAACGTCCGCACTTTTCTTTGATTTAGGACAGCCGCATTGTTTGGTCTGGATTTAAATACCTGACGCGGATCCAACGTGGATGAAAACTCGGGACTCGGAGCGGGGAACGTCGGTAACGCCTATTTCCGTCTACTTGCACGGCGACCATGATATATATTTTTCGCTTATGCTGCATAGACTCTGCTAGTATACAGTAGAGAAAGGGTACATATATACGCAAAAAAGACACCCCCACTGAACTCCAAACGACAAGGTTCCTGCAGCCCCTGTCATCTCAACCCAACAGAATACCTCTTTTTAGATCACAACATATTTTCACGACTGGATAGCGAAACGTTATCTTGGCAGAACCTTCCAAAGGCCGCAACGAAGAGCGCACCTCAATTTCATGACATTGACGTCGCTTCCATTCTCTAGTTCCACTGTCGACAAAAGAGGACGAAGCTTGAACGAGTTGTTCGATGCGGCGATATCTGCACCCACAGACTTGAATTTCGGGGAACAGGGTTCGAAAGGACGATAAGCGCCCTGATATGTGATATCGCATGAGCTTCCAGGGACCGGGCGGTCGCGGAAGTAGATCCGGTTGTTCAGAGACACTAACAGCGTGTTAGAATATCTACAACTCCAATGAGTAGCAGTTATCCGTGATGTAATATGCGAAATACAGTTTCCCAATAATTCCGGCCCTGTAATTCCCATGCATGGTCAACAAAAAGTGACTCTTGTTGATGAAACCGATGACATACGGGGCCACGTAGTAGCTTCTTTTCTATGAGGACGATTCTTTAGCTCAGAGTAGGAAACCAGGGTCATTCTTATTCCGCTCACAGGGAAAACTACGAAGAGAACGAATGTCACGATGGCCACGGTAGCTTAGCACATGACTCCGAGTAAGACGAAATCCTGCTACGAGCCGCGAGAACAGTACTCACCAGTCAGGACGTTTGTTTCAACAGTGAGATGCACAATGCGCGGCAAAACGTAATTTGAGATTGGATTGTCATTTTTGCGTGTGTGCCATAGCTATGAAGGGGGAGTCGACACTTCGAGGTCTCAGAGTTGCATAATTGCGTACCAGATAGACCATCGCGGCAGCAACAAGGACGTCCACCAATACATCCGTGGAGAACCACAACTAATTCAACTAACTGTAAACCAATCAGAGGACATAAAGGGGCCGAGAACACATACGTATATAGCTAGCTTGACCGCCTTCTGTTTTCCCAGAGACTGAGATGTGCGTTCAATGTCAGATCGTAACCACAGCTGTGTTCAACTCACCTTGAATCCTTCCCATAAAGCTCCAGCCGCTTGAGTAAATGATAGCTTTTGCATTGGGACGATTAATCAGCATTCGCGGAAAGTCCGAGATGAACGAACGTACGACAGCGATGATCGTGCAGAGCCACCATAAACGTTTGTTCAACGTATAGATTCGATAACAATAGAATAATTGAACGACGAGAGCAATGATCCCACCAATCATCGGAAGATCGATGGGAGCAAACCTAGTGTTCAAGAAAGTGCTCTCGAGGCCATCGAATCCGGCCATGAACCAGTAATAGACGTCGGCACCCGTCAGAGCTGTTTGAGCTGTCTCGAGGAGGAAGATAAAGCAGACTGTTGGAGAGTTTGTTTGAGTTTGTGAATGCATAACATGAGTCACTGGTGCTTGCCAAGGAGCTTTATGAGACTTCTATCGTCCGGGAAGTTGTAGCTGTATACATCTGTCCTTATCTCAGATGGACAATTAAGGTTTAAAAGTGAAAGTCTCACAAGTTTGGACACAAAGAACTCCGTACAACATCCAGTTGAACAAAGGTCCAAAGAGCTAATGTTATTATCATGTATCGAGCAGCCACATTAGCTATGGGAAGGAAGTAGCGTACGAGGGGAGCAACGCTAGGAGAAGAATCAGTGGGGGCCAATGCGCTTGATGCTCCCAAAACTTACTATATACCAATACTAGGGAAACGAGAGGGTAAACCAGCAGGAACCATGTTGTATCTGCGGCTGCAGCAAAACTTGGCGGAGGAGAAATGCGATAAGCACCAATAGGGCGGTTCCAAAATTGTGGTTATTCATCATAGACTCGACATTTATAGGCTGGTCAAGTACTAGGAAAGAAGTCAACATCGAGCGCCGAATCCCCGAATCCAGCAGTCACTTTGGCGTGTATCACGAGGTCGAATATAATGACCCACAAGTGGTTAAAGTGAGGCCGTCCAGAATACAATTTTTTTTAGCTTATCGTGTCAATGCGCAAGTGTGAATCGAAGCCGAAGTCGTCAGGGCAGTTTCACACAGTTTCAAGCGCACGTTCCCAACATTCACGGGCGCTCCGGCGGAGTGGGAAATTCACGGGGCTTGGGTGAAGACCTGCTTGCCATAGGAAAGTGGAGATTGGTGAGAATTGATCTATGGTGTTAGGTTGGATCCGCCGTAATACCGCTTCAATAGGCGGTAGCACTGCGCCAGGAACGTAGTCAATTCAAGGGTAGGCAGGACTATGGTGACAACATCACGATAACAGTTGCTGGGGGCTGTTGGCTTTTCTATACTGTAAACAGTGAGCCATGACTTAAACAGGGACCCTCGTTCGACGGAAAGCTGCGTCACGTGCGGGCCCACGGTGTTAGAGTTTCACACGCCCGACAGAAATAGTAATGAACAGCTCGTACGGAATTCAGTCCTCAGTTTGATTGTGTGAGCTCACACGCTCGAAAGAGGGAACCCGCTCGAAGTCCCGGTCCCCGGTATTGTTGTTTATATAGTAATGCATCACTAGGTAAATAACAGTAACCCAGTCTGAAGCAAAAGGCAAGGACATGGAGAAGTGGATATATAGATTACCACAGCGGCCCAACACCCCTTCCCGAGCCTCTGCGGATGTCATTGATTGCACTACTTCGCTCGTGAACGAGGTCCATAATTATCAGCACGGAGCGCCCGAGTATGGGAAGTGAGTGCTGACTCGCGCTGACTGCTAATAATCAACGTTAATCAACCCAACCGGCGCAAGATCGTGACCATGCGCGGTAATTGTGTGAGCATTGGGTGCCCCGCGCATTTTGATGTCATGAATGTCTCCCATCAGTGCCTGGCATGGTTGCTACCGTAATTGAATTGAAGCCTCATGAAGTCTATCTCCTCCACTTCTTCAGCCTCGATATAACAGTCCTGTCGGGCCTCTCCGAGTAAAGGGCCACGGGTCTAGTGTCGACGATGGACCAGTCGCTTGGTTGCGAGCACTGGCGCAGGACGAGGAGGCGGAAGGACTCTTAGAGCCCACATGGGTGACATCTCAGGGGACATGGAAATAGGGGAAATGCAGCAGGCTGTGCAGAAGGTATGATCATGATGCTATAGATCTGCGTACGCATAATTGAGACAAGCACTGCCAGTGGCAGAGACCTCGAACCAACTTGTGTCCTGCGAGACAAGGCCTCTCGGGACATGTAGAACGAGATCAGGGAACTACATGATCCCTTCTGGAAGATCTGTTGGAACCGTAGCCACAAGCGGCATGCGTGATAGATGATCATGGGATGGAACAACCGTAAGCAGGGCCACTTGCGCTTGAGCCCACTGGCACGTGATAACGTGATCGAGCCTTATCCCCTGTTTCACAGATCTGTACCATACATTATCATTCTTTCCATGACAACAGTTCCAGGGCATTTGAATCTCTAAAACATGCACTAACGCGTTCTTAGAACTCCTTCAAGGTCTTCTGAGTGTGCTTCATTCAGATCTCTCTCTCTGACACGCGCTTCGACTCGCCCCATCCAATCGCAGATTAGAAGGATATTCCTCATTCTAGAGATCAGAAACCCTTCTTGCTCATGCTGTCCATCATTTAGTTTTCAATGAGGTGTTCTGTAAGCTAGACTGACTTTATGCTGTGTTGCTCTATTATTGGGGTCCCCAGGGAGAAATGGAAACAAACCAAATGAATTCTCTTCCCTCAGACTTGTTACTCGCCTCACCGGCCCGCGCAGATCTCACGGATATCATTCCGGTGTTTGACTCGGACTCTGACAGCGATCCACAATCCTGATACTACCGAGTTGGTTCCCACTGGCAGAAGAACGTAGAAAGTGCCATGGTGTCTCGGGTACTCGGGCAGTGTATCATACGATATAATCCCTGTGTTCGAGATCGATGGATCCGGAGCGTGAGCCTACATTCGATTTCTTCTCTGGATGTCTATTGGATGGCCGCAAGACAGAAATGTTTCACGACGACAACAGATAGCCGCATTTTTCTTTGATTCAATAGGGCCATACGGTTTGGCCCGGATGGAGATCCTCGACGCCGATCACAGAACGATGGAGGGAAACCTGCGATTGGAGGGAAGTCGTTCAGCGCCCATTTCTGTCTGCGGTAGCCCTTCCAGGTCCATATTCACGGGTACTTCACACGCAAAAATACTGTACAAATGTCATTTAGTGAAATAAATACACAACTGAAACAAAGAGCTGGATCGATTCTGCTTCCATGCGGTTTAGAGAGGATGGATAAATACACATAGAGGCACCCAAACTGCACTCCAAACGACAAGGTTCCTTCAACTTGTCCCGTGACCCAATCCAACAAGAGTTTTTCTCATTCTCGGTGACTCTTCAACACACTGGATGGTATCGATGGGGATGCCGTGTGGCGGGCACCGATACCCCCGTGCGGATAGAGTCATTATTAGACTGTGGGCTGTGCTAGGTCAGGAACGCTTGGAGCCGCCGACTACGTATGTGAGGATCGAGGAGGGCAAAGTAAGGGTGGCGCGGAAGGTGGCGCAGAAGGTTTGACATCGCTTGTGCACAAGGGGCAAAATTGTAGCAGAAAACTATACGGAATTTCGCCAATTTCACCATTCGCGTTTTAGGGGGATGGGGGGAACGGAGTTCTCTCCGCCTTTAATAATGCCGATACGCCGTAAATTTACCTTCCTGCCATTGTCACAGGGTATCTTTGATCAATTGTAGCCTAAGCTTTGTAGTGGTTGTTTTCTTGGCCTCTCTCCGAGTTTTTCATCGTGCACACACATTCTCTGACAACGCAGTCTGCCCCACTCATGCTCAGTTACAGACAGACTAACTTGAAAAGGTCCTCGTCTCCGTGATCAAAAATCGTCCCTCGTGCTATCCATCATCTAGGGGTTTCAATGTACTGTCCTGTCGACCTTAGACTTAACGTTGCGTCCGAGTCATCGCTCTATGCCGGCGGCTGGGCATCCGCAAGGAGAAATTGGACTACACTGAATTTTGTTCCCCGCCGAGGGCCTTCGGCAAGCTTCACCGGAAGACCGATCTCAGGGCCGCGGACAGATAACGCGTTAAAATCTTGGTTTCTCGAACTTGGTAATTGCTGATCCCTGCGGAGGTGGTTCCTCTGCTTGTGAAACACAGAAAAAAGATGTCTTCAAGTGGCTGTCTGTTTTTGTATCCGAGCAGCTTTTCTTCCACGTTAGGTAGAATAATTGCCGGGCCCGGCCGTGGACAGTCGTTGTCGAGATCTTCAGATTCCGGGTTCCAGTTCGACTTTTTTCTGACTTTATACGGGGTGGTCGCAAGTCAGAAACGATTCACAGTGACTGCACTTTTCTTTGATTCAATTGAACGTTTGAGCCGCATTGTTTGGTCTAAATTTAGATACCAGACGCGGATGAAAACTCGGGGACTCGGAGTGGGGGAACGTCGGTGCCTATTTCCGTCTACTTGCACGGCGATCGTGATATACTGTACATGTTTAGCTTGTGCTTCATAGACTCTGCTAGTTATACAGTAGAGAAAGGGTACATATATACGCAAAGACACCCCAACTGAACCCCAAACGACAAGGTTCCCGCAGCTTGTCCTGTCATCTCAACCCAACAGAATACTCCATTTTAGATCACAATTCTATTTTCACGACTGGATAGCGAAACGTTATCTTGGCAGAATTTTCCAAAGGCCGCATCGAAGAGCGCACCTCAAGTCCAAGACATTGACGTCGCTTCCATTTTCTAGCTCCACTGTCGACAAAACCGGACGAACCTTGAACGAGTTGTTCGATGTGGCGATCTCTGCACGCACAGACTTAAATTTGGGGGGGGAAGGTTCGAAAGGACGATAAGCGCTCTGATATTTGGTATCGTCTCCGGTGAATGGACGATCACGGAAGTAGATCCGATTGTTAAAGGACACCAAAAGCGTGTTTGAATATCTACAAATCAAGTGAGCAGTACTTCTCAGTGACATCGTGTGCGACCTACAGTTTCCCAATGACTCCCGCACTGTTATTGGCGTGCAGACTCAACACAACTTGAAGTGACTCTCGGTGATGAAATGAAAGACATACGGAGTAACAAAGTAGGCCTCATGCTATTAAGACAGTTAAATTAGCTCAGAACAGGAAATCAGGGCCATTCTTGTTACACTCACAGGGAAAACGACGAAGAGCACAAACGTCACGATGGCCACGGTAGCTAAGCAGGAGTGACTCCGAGTGAGACAAAATCCTGCTACGGGATGTGAGAACAGTTCGCACCAGTCAAGGCGTTTGTTTCGATAGTGAGCCGCACAATGCGCGGCAAGATGTGATTTGAGATTGGATTGTCGTCGTTGCGTATTTTCCATAGCTATGAGTGAAGTCGACACTCTGGGGTTTCAGAGGTGCATAATTATATACCAGATAGACCATCGCGACAGCAATAAAGACGTCTGCCAATACAATCGTGGAGAACCACAGCTAATTCAGCTAACGGTAAACAAATCAGAGGACTCAAAAGGGCCGAGAACACATACATATACAGCTGGCTTGACCACCTTCTGCTTTCCCAGAGACTGAGACGTGCGTTCGATGTCAGATTGCAACCACAGTTATGTTACACTCACCTTGATTCCGTACCACAAGCCCCCAGACATTTGAGTAAAAGACAGCTTTTGCATTGAGATGATGAATCAACACTCGCGGAAAGTCGGAGATAGACTTACGACAGCGATGACCGTGCAGAGCCACCATAAACGTTTGTTCAACGTATAGATTCGATAACAATAGAATAATTGAACGATGAGGGCAATGATCCCACCAATCATCGGGAGATCGATGGGAGCAAACCAACTATTCAAGAAGTTGTCCCAGAGGCCATCGAATCCGGCCATGAACCAGTAATAGACGTCGGCACCCGTCAGAGCTGTTTGAGCTGTCTCGAGGAGAAAGATAAAGCAGACTGTTGGAGAGTTTGTTTGATGTTGTGAAGGCGGAAGATGAGTCATTGGTGCTTGCCTAGGAGCTTTACGAAACTTCTGTCGTCCGGAAAGTTGTAGCTGTACACATCTGTCCTTATCTCAGATGGACAATTAAGGTTTGAAAATGAAGGTCTCACATGTTTGGACACAAAGAACTCCGTACAACATCCAGTTGAACATAGGTCCAAAGAGCTGTTTTTATTATCGTGAATCGAGCAACCACATTAGCTATGGGGAGGGAGAAACGTACGAGAGGAGCAGTGCTAGGAGAGGAATCAGTGGGGACCAACCCGCTTGATGCTCCCAACACTTACTATATACCAATGGTAAAGCGAAGAGAGGGTAAACCAGCAGGTGCCATGTTGTATCTGCGCCTGGAGCGAAATTGGACGGAGTAGAAGGGGATAAGTACCAATACTGCGGTTCCAAAATTGCTGTTATTCATGATGGAGACTTGACATTTATATTCCCTGGAATAGCTGGTCAAGTACTCGGAAAGAAAGTCAACATCGAGCGCTGAATCTCCGCGTCCAGCAGTCACTTTGGCGTGTGTCACGAGGTCGAACCCAATGACCCACAAGTGCTTAAAGTGGGGTCGTCCAGATTACATTTTTAGCTGAGTATGCGCAAGTGGGAATCGAGGCCGAAGTCGTCAGGGCAGTTTCACACAGTTTCAAGCGCACGTTCCCAACATTCACGGGCGCTCCGGCGGATTGGGAAATTCACGGGGCTTGGGCGAAGACCTGCTTGCCATGGGAAAGTGGTGATTAGTGAGAATTGATTTATGGTGTTAAGTTGGATCCGCCGTAATACCGCTTCAATAGGCGGTAGCACTGCGCCAGGAACGTATTCAATTCAAGGGTAGGCAGGATTATGGTGACGACATCACGATAACAATTGCTGGGGGCTGTTGGCCTTCTATAACAGTGAGCCATGACTTTAAACAGGACCTCTTTCGACGGAAATTGGCTGCGTCACGTGCGGGCCCAGGTGTTAGAGTTTCACACGCCCGACAGAAATGGTAATGAGCAGCTCGTGCGGAATTCAGTCCTCGGTTTGATTGTGTGAGCTCACACGCTCGAAAGAGGAACCCGTTCGAAGTCCCGGTCCCTGGTATCGTTGTTTACCTAGTGATGCATCACTAGGTAAACAACAGACTAGTAACCCAGTCTGAAGTAAAAGGCAACGCACGGAGAGGTGGATAGGTAGATTACCACAGAGGCCCAACGCCCGCGACCCAGTAAGAACAGCTATGCACATAAAAGGGAAGGCGAGGTTCACAGTTTGTAGTATAGGAGGTGCTGGTATATCTCCTGAGCCTCTGCGGATGTCATTGATTGCACTGCTTCGCTGGTGAACGAGGCTCATAGTTATCAGCACGGAGCGCCCGAGTATGAAAATTAATTGCTGACTGCTAATAATCAACCCAACCGGCGCAAGATCGTGACTATGATAGCGCGGTGGTTGTGTGAGCATTGGGTGCCCGCGCATTTTGATACGTCATGAATATCTCCTTGCGCACGAAGGGATGACATCAGTGCCTGGCATGATTGCTACCGTAATTGAATTGAAACCTGATGAAGTCTATTTCCCCTTCTTCAGCCTCGATATAACAGTCCTGCCGGGCCTCTTCGAGTAAAAGGCCACGGGTCTAGCGTCGACGATGGACCAGTCGCTTGGTTGCGAGCACTGGCGTAGGACGTGGAGACCGAAGGACTCTTAGAGCCCACATGGGCGGTATCTCAGGGACATGGAAATAGGGGAAATGCAGCAGGCTGTGCAGAAGGTATGATCACGATGCGATAGATCTGCGTACGCATAAATGAGACAAGCAAAAACCTCGAACCAACTCCTGTCTTGCGAGAAAAGACATCTCAGGACATGTAGAACGAGATCAGGGAACTATGCGACCCCTTTCTGGAAGATCTGTTTCTGTTGTGTTGGAACTGTAGCCACAAGCGGCACGCGTCGATGATAATGGTGGGACAATTTGTGAGCAAGACACTTGTCACTTGCGGGTTGAACCACGTGATCACGTGATCATATCCTTCTTCCTGATACCACACACTTTCATTCTTTCCAAGGCAGCAGTTCTAGGACATGCAAGTCTCTAAAACATGCACTGAAACGTTCCTAGATGTCCTTCAAGGTCTTCTGAGAGACTGAGTGTACTTAAGAGTTCTCTCTCTGACAGGTGCTTCGACTCGCCCCATGTAGTCACAGACCAGAAGGATGCCCCTCATTCCACTGATCAGAAACCGTCGTTTCTCATGCTCTCTATCATCCAGTTTTCAATGAGGTGTTCAGTAAGCTAGATTTTGTGTTCTGTTGCTCGATTATTGGGCCCCCAAGGAGAAATAGAAACAGACCATGAATTCGCTTCCCCCGAACTTCTTATTCTTCTCACTGGCCCAGGCAGATCTCACAGGTATCATTCCTGTGTTCGACTCTGCCTCTAAAAACAATTCCCAATACTGATACTACCGAGTCGGTTCCCATTGACAGAAGAACGTAGAAAGTGCCATGGTGTCTGTGTGTACTCAGGCGGTGTATCATACGATATAACCGCTGTGTTCGAGCTCGATGGATCCCGAGCTTAAGCCCACATTCGATTTCTTCTCTGGATGTATATCGGATGACCGCAAGTTAGACATGCTTCACGACGACAACATTTCTCGTTGATTCAGTAGGGCCACATCGTTTGGCCCGAATGGCGATACTCGACGCAGATCAAGGAAAGATGGAGGGAAATCCTGCGAGGAAAGTCGTTGAACGCTCACTTCCGTTTGCGGTGGCCCCTCCAGGTCTATATTCAGTTACGCGGGTACGTCACACACAATAATACTGTACGAATATCATTTAGTGAAATAAATACACAAGCAACAAGCCGGATCGAGCTCAATTCTGCTTCCATGCAGTTGAGACAGGATGTATAAATACGCAAAGAGGAACCCCAACTGCACTCCAAACGACAAGGCTCTTTCAACTCGTCCCGTGACCTCAATCCAACAGAATTTCTCGGTTTAGGTCACACTTTCACGACTAGATAACGATACGTATTTGTGGGAGAACTTTCCAAAGGCTGCGACGAAGAGCGTACCTCAATTCCGAGACAGTTCCGTCGTTTTCGTTCTCGAGATCCACTGTCGATAAAGGCTGATGAGGCCTTACCGAGTCGTTTGTTGTGGTGATCTCTGCACCTAGTGCTTTGAATTCAGGGAGGTCGGGTTCGGAATTTGAAGGACGAGATTGGTCCTGATACATGCTATCTTGATTACATGAACCTCCTTGCAATGGATGGTCGCGGAAGTAGATCCGATTGTTCAGGGACACCAGAAGTGTGTTAGAATATCTACATCTCCAGTGAGCAGCAGTTATCAGCGGTATAATATGCCAAATACAGTTTCCCGAGGACTGCAGCCCTGTTATTCGCATGCATATTCAACACGGGTGAGCCTCGGAGATTAGATGAAAGATGACATACGGGGCCACATAGAAGTTGTCGTGCTACGAAGAGGACAGGTCGTTAGCGCAGCACAGGAGATCAGGGTAATTCTTGGTCTGCTCACAGGCCAAGAGAGAAGGAGCACGAACGTCACGATGGACACAGTAGCTGAGCAAGGTGTGAGACAGAATTATGCTACGAATTACGAGAGCAGTGCGCACCAGTCAGGACGTTTGTTTCGACAGTGAGTCGGACAACGCGTGGCATAGCGTAATTTGCGAATTGACTACCGTTGCCGCGTGTTAGTCTTAGCTATTTGATAGTGTGAGTTGACACTCCGGGGATTCCGATGTCCGTAACTACGTACCAGATAGACCATCGTTACTGCAATCATGGTGTCCGCCAATACAGATGATGCAAACCACGACTAAGGCAGCTAACTGTAAGCCAGTCTGAGAATCTGACGAAGTCGGGCACACTTACAAATACCGCTACCTTTACCGGGGTCCCGTAATCCTGAGACGTGTGTTAAATCCCAGATCGCAAACATTTGACGTGTTATGCTCACCATGACTTTGATGGTCACCATGATTCCTAACCACAAGGCCGCAGCCGCTTGAACAAAAGATAGCTTTTGGATCCGCACGATGAATGAATATTCGCGGAAAGTGGGGGATATCAGACTTACGGCAGCGATGGTCGTGCAGAGCCATCGTAGATGTTGGTTCAACGTATAGATACGATAGCAAAAGAACCATTGAACGACGAACGAACTTATCCCGCCCATGATCGCA
>QFDX01004357.1:0-10251 GCA_003315875.1 Lactifluus piperatus | reverse complement strand
ATTACACCATGGCCTTGCTGGGTGAATGCCACTTCCGGGTTGCACTGGAAGGCATGGTGTCAAATTGACGACTCAAGCAACTCAACCGAAGCTTTTGCTAACCAGCGACTGAGCGAAACATATCCCTGAAATCCTTTGGAAGATTGCCGGCACATAATAAGCTGCAGAAATTCCGTTGGTATATCGCGGAGAACAACAAAGATGCTGATGGCCTACTGTCTTCTCATGCAAGACTTGCATGCACGACGGCGCAAAGAAAATAAGATCTTTGTCACAGGCTTTGCGCCACAACTCTAAAGTGGGCACTTTGGATTTAGGTGAAATATATCAAGGGGTAATATACCACATACGTAGCAATAGGAGCCTCCGAAGAGCAGATGAGCCCACGCCGGCTGGGACATATCATCTGGGCAAGGTGGAGCATCGGGGACCAAATTATAGGAGGTTTTCCATATGGATAGAGAGCTGCGCGACATGAGAAGGCTACGGAAGCCCTTATTAACGCGACCAAGCGTGAGCAAGTCTGAGGGTAAAAGGTGCCCGAATATCTTGGTATCGTCATGGTCAGATTTGGCTGAGAGCTAAGATATATAACGCACCTCGAAAAGAATATCCAAAGGCATAGTCGGGAGCTCACTCAACCTTCCGCGGACCCTCTTTAAAAGGCCAGACCTTACTGTCGTTGGGTTCTTATTCGGGGTTGCCCTAGCTCGACTGACCTGACGCTCCTCAGTGGGTGGCAATGTGGTGATGACTGAAAGATAAGACTCGAGTAAGACACAGCATTAATAGTATACGTAGTCGACAAATATGCCGTAGCAGGTAGACGTTGCCTGCGTTTGGGTGGGGAGGGGAAGGGCACTCACCATCATCGCCTTGTGCCACATCGAGCAGACCCACCTCTCTCGACAATGGAGACTCCCCAGAAGCGATGTTGGCTGACATTCACAGCTGTGGATGGCGTGGAAGGGTGTGATCAGTGGGGTGCCAGTGCCCACAGTAGCCACGTTAAATACTAATACACCACACGCTAGGAGCCAAATATAGAAATTTAAATTAACGGAATTACAATGACGATTGTCGCCCATTTCATCAGATCGGATGACAAACCCTACTGTATCCGGTCAATCCGGTCGTAGTTGCCCGGGCGATATCCGGGGCCAAAGCAGCTTCTGAGCTTCTGCCGGACCTGGACAAACATCGCTTAAAGGTATGAAAAGTTTAGGAAGAATACCCCATCCAAATTCAATCTCCTCTGGATCGTGATGACGTCAACTTATCCCACAGGCCCAGGGAATCAACGCGTCTCACAAGATAGTGCATACAATCCCAGTAACAGCAACGCAGCAACTTCAACTCATGGTACATATTTTTTACCCGAGTAGCACAAAGGAGAATATCGTCAAACGAAACAAAACAATCTACCATCTATTGTTCACAATAAGCGATTTGTCCAGCAACGGAGTCATATTAGCGTTGCGTGTACTGCGAAAAAGGCCAGACCTGAGGCCTGAGAGCCCAAGCCACCTATGATTCATGCATCTCGCTGGTCATTCCACTGGAAGCCTCCATCTGGCGTGCATGTGCGAACTTGAATGCCCAGGATAGTAGCAACACAACTTCCACTCGGCTCTTCTTCCGTGTCCCGCGATGCTTAGATAAACCTCCGAGTCAGTGACCTCGCTCGCCCTCATTCCATCGTCTGACCACTGTACGCGCTCCGATGAGCATGGGTGGGTTCGCGAAAGAATCGAAGAAGGGCAAGCACGAAACATGAGAGAAACTCGGCGAACGGCACGCAGAACGGAAGGGGGCACTTGGGGCTACTTCAGTTTGGCAGCTTTCTTGCCCACTTATTCATCGCAGTTATCTTACAAATGACTTGGTACCTATCAGATGCGAGCATCGCCGGTGTAATGGTAAGTAACACGAGCTAAAAAGTGTGCTGTGAAAGGAATACAGGCATGAGGCCGAGGCGTAGGACGGTCGTGGCCAAAAGTGGTGTCGCGGACATTCGACAGAGAGGTGGTGGTGGCATGCCGGCGTTGGCGTTGTACTGACGAGGCTCCGAAGGTGGCGGACTAAAGATGGTAGAGAAAGGGAGAACGATAGACAAGGCGAAAAGGGCGTGATTCGAGTGTACACTACGTACGGCAGGTGTGAACACAAAGCCTTTCAAATTGCCCCTCACAGAAAGCCACTTGGGTGCGTGAAAAGCACACTGCGATGATCCAGTGAGTACTCTTCTTACCGTGCAATATTGAAGACATTCGTGACCCTGTGACCTCTAGATGACCACATAATATACGATGGCTGGTCCTTGGGCGACTTGTTTTGGGGCAACGTGGCTGCTGGTCCGTGCCAGTGTGGACTTTGCTCCATCTCAAATGAATGCAGAATGACCTAACAGTGCCATGTAATACAAGATTGTATGGTGTTTACAGCAAGGCCAAAATAGAAAACCAAATCAACCCTGAGTAGCTTTCTGTCGCAAGGTAAACAAGCTAGGTTCGGGTTCGAGTATATTATAAGGCCGACGGGTATAGGTGCACCCTACTGTAATGACAGACTACATTTCAATAACCCTTATTGACGTGATACCCGATCGCGGCAACGCGTAATTGAAGAAGTAATCATCCCCCTCCAATGCCCCTCCTTTGTGATGCCTAGCACGATTGTCATCAATAAATATCGGGTTATCGTCACTGATGGGAACTTACTCCATATTGATGTGTTCTCTAATCTTGTCGAGCTCACGCCATCTGATGTCTTCGCAAAGAGGCAAACCAGACAGCGGGCAGCGCATGCACGCATACGCAATGATATGCCTATCCCCGCACCATTGCATCCCCACCATCTTCGTTTCTTCGACCAAACACAGGTCAGGAGCGTCCTTATGCCAGCGTTCCTGCTTTGGGCTAATCGCATGAGCAACCTATGTGATGGATGGAACGTCAACAGGTAACAACAGAAACGTCACGTGAGGCGAAAGAAAAAAAGCGCACGCATGACCGCCAGTCCCGGGCATATCGCCCTCTACGCCCGCCAAAATACAATAGTGGGCATCGCATGCACACGAATCTGTCGTCCCTTCTGTCCAGTTCGAGCGCTGTAGTTTCCGTTCCGAGTCCCAACAGCTCGAGAAGTACCTCGACAGTCTTTCTGCCTTCCTCACTGAAGCGAGGATATTGGCTTCGAGATTTTTGTGGGCCATTACAACGGTGTGCGAGCATGTGAAGCCCAGAGGTTCTCAGATGACAAGAGACGCAATCATACACCGACGTGGCGAGGCCAAGGACTTCTTCATCTGTTGCATATTCAAAGGCGTCATCTTCAGGAAGAAGGGACCGTAAAAAATTGGTGCGCTCCAGTTTCTGCCTTTCTAGCTCATCTGTGAGCCTGCTTATCGCATCGCGAGTCTGCTCCTCCAGTTCAGAACCAATAAGGTCACCGTCCAGCGCTACAGCATCTGCCAGATTCCGATGATCGTACAAGAATTCTGCCGACGAAGGCGATAGAGTTCGGAGGAGTGGTGACAGTGTCAGTATAGAGTTCGCATATTGCTTAAGGACGATGGCCCTGCGTTCGGAGTAACGTTCTTCACGTCTCAAGCGTTGGTCTCTTGCCTTGTTGATCTCAGGAATGAGAAGCGGTTCAATACGTTGCCACACTAGATATGTTGTTTGTCTTACGAGACAACGTGAAGTTGCTAACGGGCGCACCTCGATCGGACATGGGCTTGGTGTTGCTCACTTCGTGATGGCGACGCAGTCTTTGTACATCTTCCTGCATATATCCTTGCTTGACGAAACGGGCCTTGATGCTACCAAAAGCCTGTAAGACAACGCTCCAATTGTGAGGCATATTCAGATTTATGTACATACGCTTCAAAGCGTTTGGCCTTGACGACGGATAACACGGAGTAGCGATCTGCGTTGCGGTCTTTTTCCCACTCCGAACAAATGATGGCATGCTAATGTGGGATGATGGTTCGATGATCCGTGGTATAAATGCACATACACATCACCCACCTCTTTAATATCTACTGCCCTCTTCTTCTTCTGCTGGAAGAATTCAGAGACAGCAGCGTCCGCGTCAACTGCAGTGTCATCTTGGCCGCGCTTGGGACGCTTAAGGGCATCCAATTCGTAACGGAATGCCTTAATATCTTCATCCCACCAGTGCTCGATGCAGAATTGACCCCGTGAACGATGAATGCCGGCTCTGGAATTCCCTGGAAGGTATTGGTTCAATGTATGTAAGTGCCTGAAATCTAACTAACCTGCGTCGGAGGGGACGGCGTCTCTGAACTCCATTTGTACAAACCGCGCACAAAGCAGACTGTAAAATTATCACTCAGTGAGAAAATCGTGCTAGAGAAAGAAAACGGTTGCTTACTGGGCTTTCATGCACAACTTGCAAGCACGACGGCGCAGGGAAAATAAGACTTTCGCCACAGGCTTTGCGCCACAACTCTGAATCGTTCGCTTTGAATCCGAAGCTGGATAATTCGTCCATCGATAAATGACGTACATAGCAATAAGCGCCCCCGAAGAGCAAATGAGCCCACGCTGGCTCGGACATATCTTCTGGACAAGTTGGAACGTCGGGGACCAAGTCATAGGACGCCTTCCACAAGAATAGAGAGCGGCGAGACATGAGAAGCTGACGAAAAGCCTTAGTCACGCGACAAAGCGAGAGTAAGTCTGCAGGTGGAAGATGTCCGAAAACCTTGAAAGCGACACCGTCCTGAGGTTAGTTGGATTCACGGACCAACGAGTCGAGCTATTTCGCACCTCGTACAGGATATCCAAAGGCATCGATGGGAGCTCACTCAACCGACCGCGGACCCTCTTAGAAGGACCACCCCTCACATGGTTTCTGGTTTTATTCGAAGTTGTCTTGGCTCGCTTGGCTAGGTGTTCGTCTGGTGAAGTAGGTGACACGGCGTAGTGTGAGAGGATAAACGCTATTTTGTGATGATCCTGCACCGGCCAGATGCGAGTGTGGGGTACGTACCATTGCTGAGTTCAGAATCAAAATTGATAGCACTGGATGTGATATCCTCTGGTAGAGTGACATAGCTTTCCATGGAAACTTGTTGCGGGATATATGCGATGCTGCCGAGATTTGCAGAAGAAGGCGAAGCTAAAAGTCGGGTTGATTGTAGGTCCGCGCCAATCATGGTAGGAAGCAAGGATTGCTCTCCTAGGGAGCTCGTGATGTGAAAATAAAATTGCACTCTCTCGTGTTGCAGGTGAGGCAGATTTCTATTTTAGGTGTCGACAGACTAGCGAAAAGGCGCACAAACTACTCGTTCGTTGAACTGCGAACTAAAGGTGATTGCTGTGGTCATATGTACGCTCGCTCTCTTGCCCGATAGTATCCACTCGGGTGGCCTACGTCACCGTGAACTTAGGCGAGCAACAATCCAGGACTCTCCTTTCGCTCATCCTTGTCCACCGGCTTCTTCGGATTCCACGCTGTTGTTTCTGATAATACATCCAGAGTAGATAGATTTTTGACGTCTCAAGCAATATTTTTACCTCATTCATCCGAATTATCCATCCCAGGCGCGCGGTGACGGGGTTGAAGAATGCGTGTACTGGCACATAAATGCTGGTCACTTTTCTTTTTTTCTCTGGGAACGGTGAACAAGCTATGGACGTTGAAGAGTAGTACAAATGCACACACTGTATTTCTGAATGACCCTAGCATCTATTTGCGTACGTAGGTATCGTACTGTGCCCCGCCTGTCTCCTTCCTTCCCCTACTCCATTGACAACTGATCCAACCGCTCGATTGGATTTATCCTTAGCATAGGTATTTAGTTCGACAACTCGCTATCCACGGTTGAACGTGGACGCCACGGCACCACAAAGATAGGGGCGTCCAGTCCGGGTCTAGGGTATATCTCGTGTATATGATATCGGATTGTACCACTGGTTTTTGCCCACTGCCCTTTGCCCTGCCTACTCTTTTTCCTCTACTCGACTGTATCATAACAGCCTCTTCACCGGTCCATTGGTAGCAACGACCTGCGTCCCGGTCGATTGACCCCATAGTTGAAGTAAAAGTCATTTCCTTCAATCGCTTCGTTCTTCTCATGCCTATACGAACACCACTGCGTCAACATCCTGCCATGTCCCATTCACAAACGAGAGGGCTCACTCTTTCCAGAGATGCTCCTTGATCGCGCCCAATTTACCGTACCATTGAATAGCGCCACTAGTGGTATCAATCCTTACTGGGCAGTGCAAACATCCATATGCGTGGTCGCCTGGGTACTCATCCCCGTGTATCCGCACCGTCACCGCCGTCCCGACCAAGAGCCATATGGGTCTGCTTTCGTGCCAGCGTTCTTTCTTGCTGCCAATCGCATGAGCAACCTACAACGTACGCAACGTCAACCATGTGCGACCTAAGTCACAAATAGGCAAAATAAAAACTTACGCACGACCGCCAGTCCCGCACGCAACGCCCAAGCATGTCTACGCCATCCTGGAGGAAGGACGAACGGGGGCACCCGATACAAACGAATTTGTCGTTCCTCCTGTCTAGTTCCAGTGCCGTGGTCTCTTTTCCAAGCCGAAGGAGCCGGAGAATCGCCTCCACGGTTTCCCTACCCGGTTCGCTTAGCTGAGCATTAATTGTTTTTGGCTTCTGTGCACGTTCGCAGTCATGTGCAAGCATGTGAAGCCCAGAAACCGGCACACGACAATCAGAGCATTCATATATGGATGTCGCGAGTCCAAGGACCGCCTCGTCCGTCGCAGATTCGTGAGCACCATCGCTTGGAAGAAGAGACCGCAAAAGATTCGCGCGTTTCTGCTTCTGCGTGTCTACTTCTGGTTTGAATTTGTTTATCGCATCGCAAATCCAGGCTCCGAATGCTGCATTGTCAAGACCTCCACCAAATGCCACGGCATCTGCCAAGGCCTGGTTATAGCACAAGAACTCGACGGTTGTCGGTGCAAGAGCTAGTTTGAGCGGTGAGAGTGATTTCAAATAGTTGGAATATTCCGTGACCACGACACCCCAGCGTCGACGGTAATTTTCTCCTCCTTCTAGTATAAGTCGCTGGTGCCTAGCTTCATTGACTTGAGGACGGACAAGTGATTCAATACGTTGCCACACTACACCCATTACTGTCAGCTCAGACAACGTTACGAGGCCAACCGGATATACCTCGATCAGATATAGGCTTGCTGATTTTCACTTCACGATGCCAGCGCAGTACGTTCACATCTTCCTCTTGATAGTAAGGGTTGGGGAATTTAGCCTTGACGCTGCAAAGTCGCCGAATGAGCTACCATCTCAGCTGAGAGGCACATGACTTACTATTCAAAGCGTTTGTCCCTGAACTCAGATAACTCAGTGCTGCGTTCTTCTTCGCGAGCCTTCTCCCATGCCAAGCATTTGAGGGTATGCTAAGGTGGTGACAGTTCAGAGTTCTGTCCACTGAGTACGTGTAGGACGATTACCTCCTGTATGTCTGCCATTAACTTCTTCTTTCCCTCCAAAAAGTCACAAATAGAGGTATCTGTATCAGCGAGAACACTGGCCGGATCACGGCCGGCGCCTGTAATCGCGTCTAAGTCGGCGTTAAACGCCTCAACATCCTCGTCCCACCAGTGTCTAACGCACGGGGACCTTGATGGATGCATAACACCCTTGGTATACCCTATGAAAAGGATCGAGTCGTATTCACGCGAGCAAGCGCGAATAAACTGACCAGCATCGAAACGGATCAAGTCACCGTATTCCTCTGGCACATCCTTTGAACAGTACAAGCTGGAAGGATCAGAATGCTGGTCTTGTAGGGTAACAAAGTGACAGCTTACTGATTTGCCAAGCAGGACTTGCATGCACGGCGACGCAATGAAAACAAGATCTTGGTTACCCGCGGCGCCCCGCAAGTCTGGATCGCACAATTTGTATATGACACTGAACGGTCCAGTAGACGGTGAATTACTCACGTGGCAATAAGTGCCGCCATAAAGCAAGTGACTCCATGCCGGTGGTGACATATCTACCGGGCAAGGTGGAGCACCGAGGCGTTTAAGGGACACATTCCATAGAAATTTAGACGGGCGAGTCATGAGAAGAAGGCGAAACGCCTTGTTCACTCGACTAAGTGTGAGCAAATCCGTCGGAACGAGATGCCCAAGAATCTTAACACCCGTATGTCAGATACACCTAGAGTCTGTAAGCAAATTATACGATCTACCTCGAACACAACATCCAAAGGCATGGACGGGAGTTCACTTAAGCAGCCGCGCAACCTCTTTGACTGGACGCTTTTTGAGTTACCCCCATGCTTTCCCGAATTAACCTTGGGTCGCTTGTATGGACGATCTTCTATAGACGGAGCTGTGACGACGACCAGAAAATGACATCAGAAACCTAATTATTCCAGCACATTCAAATGACGCCTTCGTAACACTCACCATTATGGCGCTGTGGATCAGGGTAGTGAATAGTTAGAGCACCTGATTCGAGAACCCTATCTTTCAGCATAGGAAAAAACACAGTAGGGATCAGAACTGTCATGTTTAATCCGTTAGCTGAGAAGATTTGAGAACTGGGTCCTGGGCTGGGTCCTGGGCATGAAGAAAGCGAGAAGAGGAGATTTATGTAGGGGAAGACGACTGTGCCAATCGTGCCCATTCATTGTTACAGTAAGACACAAATGGATGAATGTGGCAGGGTAACTGCCAAATCTGTGGTGTTAGAAAATGCGTTCTAGTTTGCCAATGCCAGTGTCCTAGTGGCAACCAGCTCCATGAATAGGAAATAGGAATCGACACCCTCCGCACCGCATGAAGACAGCAAACAGAGGAGATTTATGTAGAAAGACGACTGTGCCAACTGTGCCCATTCATTGTACAAGACACAAATGGATGTGGCAGGGTAACTGCTAAATCCGTGGTGCTAGAAAATGCGTTCCAGTTTGCCAATGCCAGTGTCCTAGTGGTACCAGCTCCATGATTAGGAAATAGGAATCGACACCCTCCGCACCGCATATGTTCTCGAGAACGACAACTTTCGACAAGAGTGACCGAAGTTTGGTTTGCAAAGAGTGATACAGTACCTTCACCCTCCCAGACGTGCATACAAAGTAAATTCTTCAAGACATAGAGGTGAGCTAGGTATGTAGTGGCCATCCTTGTCGGATTTTTTCTCGCTGTAGTGAAGCACAGGTACAGGGGTACGTCTTCTCCGCGAAGATTGAACTGGAGTGCTGTTACGAGGAATGGCGGGACCGGCGAGCCTTAACCAAGCCATGGGCACATTGGAACCGCCGAGCGCGGCGCCGGCACTTGGGCCCGGATGTTTTGTGATACGTGACAGTTGCCGAATGTGACCATTGTTGTGACCACGCGTGGCTTGTGGTTTGGACGTGGGGCGCCTGAGTTGGGCCTGTTTCGAAAACAATGTCTGCAGGTTTAGGCGTACCCGTAAAGCTTTTACACGAATCGCTCGGACACATTGTTACTGTCGAACTCAAGACGGGACAGCTTTATCGCGGAAAGCTTGCTGAAGGTTCGCCCTACTCCGTAGGCCTGATCAATTCACGGCTGATAGTTTTTTTTTTTTTGCTGCAGCGGAGGATAACCTCAACATCTCCTTGAAGGACATCACAGTGACAGGAAGGGATGGCCGCGTCTCCCAGCTAGATCAAGTCTATATTCGAGGAAGTATGGTCCGGTTCTTCATCGTCCCAGATATGCTGCAAAATGCACCTATGTACATCGTGCCATATTTTCAAAAGTCATGCCTATTTACTCACATGAATCGGTGCTCACTAGGTTCAAGCGGGTTGGCCCCAATGCTATGCGGGGTAGGGGTATTGGAACTGCTCGTGGACGTGCCACAATCATGAGAGGTCTGTTCTTTGTTTTCTTCGGAGTCGGGGCATTGCTAATGTATGGCTATGCAGCGAATGGTACCGTTGGCCCCATGCTTCGAGAAAGCATTTTCCTTACTGATCTGTCTTATAGCTCGTCGTGGTCGCGGTGTACCTGCTGCAAGAGGTATCCGGCGGTGATGTTGGCTTCATTGTTTGTAACATTCACATGGTTCCTATTGTATCACTTTGTGTTGCACCGAAAAATTCAGTCGCGTTGGGCAAATCGTAGTTGGAAATAAGTCTTGTATATCAATGGGAGCGGCGAGTGAACTAGTGAACCATTAGTGTGTGTCAAGTCAAGTGATTGAAGTATGTCGCGTTCGCATTCGCGTCGCATC